>VZQC01000081.1:601087-624983 GCA_009823505.1 Rhizomys pruinosus | reverse complement strand
GGCTGCCTCCTGGTAATAGTGATAAACTGACATAGGTGAAGTAAAGGATTGGGAGGCAGCTGCCCATGGCTGAGAAAGGTGCAGGGACCGAGATGCAGGGTCGGATTGGATGCAAAGTAGCTTCCTTATAATTTATAAAGACACTATGGTTCTTTTTTCTTTTTCCTTTTTTGGTCTTTTTGAGACAGGGTCTCCCTACAGCCACAGCTTTCCTGGAACTCTCTAGGTAGACCAGGCTGGCTTTGAACTCACAGAGATCCACCTGCCTCTGCCTCCCAAGTGCTGGGATTAAAGGTGTGCACCACCACGCCCAGCTTCAAAGTTTCTTTACAAAGGAAAGACATGTTTTGCATTAAAAAGGATGGAACAGGGGCTGGAGAGATTGCCTAGTGGTTAAGAGCGTTGACTGCTCTTGCAGAGGACCCAGGTTCGATCCCCAGCACCTACATGGTGGCTGAGAACCGTCTTTAACTCCAGTTCCAGGGGAATCCAACGCCCTCTTCTGACCTCCGTGGCACTGCACGACACAGGTGCACAAACCTACATGCAGACAGTACATTCATACACATATGAAAATAAAGGGCTGGAGAGATGGCCTAGTGGTTAAGATCACCGACTGCTCTTACAGAGGACCCGAGTTCGATCCCCAGCACCCACATGATGGCCGAGAACCGTCTGAAACTCCAATTCCAGGAGAACTCCAGTTCCAGGGGAATCCAACACCCTCTTCTGACCTCCGCAGCATTGCACGACATGGGTGCACAAACTTGCATGCAGACAGTACATTCATACACATATAGAAATAAATAAAATTAATAAAAAAATTAAAAAAGAAAATAAATAAAATTTGGAAAAAAAGTATGGAACACATTTTGATAACAATTTTATACAGCCTCCCCACTGTTAAGGTATTAGAAACACTAATATTGATAGAGATACACAGGTGATGTTTTGGTTCACTGGAAAGTTAAGCTTCTTTTTCTTTAGATGCTTTGCTTTACTGAATATTGACTTTGTAAAGAAATTATGTTAAGTCAGGATTACAAAGTGCATTCCCTGGAAACAAGGAAATGTTCTTTAATCATGTAAGTTTGGGTTTTCAGCATGTTGTATTGATTAGGTAGAGATTTATAAATATACATTAGTATTTCAAAGACTGAGGAGTAGAAATGAAGTTGCTGAAATTTGTTCAGCTGCAGACTACTAAAGTTGTGGCCGAGAATTCCTGTTTCCTATGTTAATGTACCTTTTACTGCTCTAGGTCAGCTCTTACCTATTTTTATAAAATCTCATTACCACAATATCCCTTAATGTGTGAACTCTCAGTTGGTAGGCCTTTATTACTTGCTGAAGGAACTCATTTTGTTGCTACTAAAAAGCTCATTATTAGTGCTTTTCATTTAGCAAGAAATCTGCTTTTCTCTAGTATGTATTTTTTAAAATTTTATTTATTTTATTTTTTTATGTGTATGAATGTACGGTCTGCATGTAGGTTTGTGCACCTGTGTCGTGCAGTGCCGCGGAGGTCAGAAGAGGGTGTGGGATTCCCCTGAAACGAGTCAAAGACGGTTCTCAGCCACCATGTGGGTGCTGGGGATTGAACCGGGGTCCTCTGCAAGAGCAGTCAGTGCTCTTAACCACTAGACCATCTCTCCAGCCCCCTCTAGTATGTATTCTTTTGTTTTACTTTCTGAAACTATACAGAATAAATTTTAAGAATTTTGGGGGGCAGAAGAGTAGAGGGGAAAGGGAAGTATCGATTAACAGGGAGAGCCTCGGTCAGTGATATGGATCAGAGAAAAACCTGGCAAACTAATGAGGACGTTGACAGCACCAGTTGCCTGCTAGAGCATGGTACAGCAGAAGTACCAGATTATACCACCTCCATCATGTTTAGTCACGGCAGGATCTGCCCTTGACAGCTTCTACCACCTCCATCATGTTTAGTCACAGTAGGATCTACCCATGACAGCTTCTACCACCTTCATCATGTTTAGTCATGGTAGGATCTGCCCATGACAGCTTCTACCACCTCCATCATGTTTAGTCATGGTAGGATCTGCCCGTGACAGCTTCTACCACCTCCATCATGTTTAGTCACAGTAGGATCTGCCCATGACAGCTTCTACCACCTCCATCATGTTTAGTCACGGTAGGATCTGCCCGTGACAGCTTCTACCACCTCCATCATGTTTAGTCACAGTAGGATCTGCCCGTGACAGCTTCTACCACCTCCATCATGTTTAGTCACGGTAGGATCTGCCCGTGACAGCTTCTACCACCTCCATCATGTTTAGTCACAGTAGGATCTGCCCGTGACAGCTTCTACCACCTCCATCATGTTTAGTCACGGTAGGATCTGCCCGTGACAGCTTCTACCACCTCCATCATGTTTAGTCACAGTAGGATCTGCCCGTGACAGCTTCTACCACCTCCATCATGTTTAGTCACGGTAGGATCTGCCCGTGACAGCTTCTACCACCTCCATCATGTTTAGTCACAGTAGGATCTGCCCGTGACAGCTTCTACCACCTCCATCATGTTTAGTCACGGTAGGATCTGCCCGTGACAGCTTCTACCACCTCCATCATGTTTAGTCACAGTAGGATCTGCCCGTGACAGCTTCTACCACCTCCATCATGTTTAGTCACGGTAGGATCTGCCCGTGACAGCTTCTACCACCTCCATCATGTTTAGTCACAGTAGGATCTGCCCGTGACAGCTTCTACCACCTCCATCATGTTTAGTCACGGTAGGATCTGCCCGTGACAGCTTCTACCACCTCCATCATGTTTAGTCACAGTAGGATCTGCCCGTGACAGCTTCTACCACCTCCATCATGTTTAGTCACGGTAGGATCTGCCCGTGACAGCTTCTACCACCTCCATCATGTTTAGTCACAGTAGGATCTGCCCGTGACAGCTTCTACCACCTCCATCATGTTTAGTCACGGTAGGATCTGCCCGTGACAGCTTCTACCACCTCCATCATGTTTAGTCACAGTAGGATCTGGCCATGACAGCTTCTACCACCTCCATCATGTTTAGTCACAGTAGGATCTGCCCGTGACAGCTTCTACCACCTCCATCATGTTTAGTCACGGTAGGATCTGCCCGTGACAGCTTCTACCACCTCCATCATGTTTAGTCACAGTAGGATCTTCCCATGACAGCTTCTACCATCTCCATCATGTTTAGTCACGGTAGGATCTGCCCGTGACAGCTTCTACCACCTCCATCATGTTTAGTCACGGCAGGATCTGCCCGTGACAGCTTCTACCACCTCCATCATGTTTAGTCACAGTAGGATCTGGCCATGACAGCTTCTACCACGTCCATCATGTTTAGTCACAGTGGGATCTGCCCATGACAGCTTCTACCACATCCATCATGTTTAGTCATGGCAGGATCTGCCCATGACAAGTACTGTCTCTGCTGGGAAGCTGAGTAGACTCCTGAACAGGCTCCACTTGGAAACTGTTTAGCTACCTACACTCCTTTCCCCAGTTTCAGCTTTTCTTGAAGTAAGAACCAAGCAAATGCTACTGTCCATTCCTTGTGCTAAACTGATCTGTATACTCAAACACTTTCCAAGAGCAGCAACTCTGGGCTCCATTACCCTCTCTTCCTAATGGAAATGGTAAGGAGGAGATTCAGGTAGGTTCCAGCCTCATTGCTATAACTGATCTCAGGCTTTGGTAGTTTTCATTGCCTGCTTTGCCCACTGTTTCTCAGCTACCATTTATCCTAGTCTTGGCTGCTTAGTAGTATGACCAAGTTTATTTGTGAGGGGTCTGAGAACCATACCTTCTTGGGCAGGAGCTCCTCCATTTGTCCATTCACAGTTGTACCTGGGAAGGAGATTTTTCCTATTGGTACTGTGGTATCTGAGTTCTGGGCTCACCTCTTCTTGTTCCTGTTATGTAACTGCCTTCTGCTGAAGATGAGGGTAAGTAATCCTGTAGAGATGGTTATTCCTCCTCTGTCTCCTTTCTAGATACAGAGAGTTCCAAATGACCGGGCTGCAGTTGTAACTTGTGATCTTTGTTATGTCTCCAAGTGAGGAAAGTGTGCCTTTTTGGTGGGAGGCCCTCTAAGTCTGCAGAGCCCAGCACTGCAGGCACGGAAACAGTCCTTCAGTGCGTCATTGGGAATGACGGCAGTGGGGTATTTCTCCTTCCACCTCAGATCCGTGTGTTCCTCCCACTAGGAGTATAGGTCTGAATCAGTTCACATACTGCACAGTAGTGGAGATTGCATCCTTTTACCTCTGAGCTGGAGTACCAGCTGTGCATTTAGTAGGCCATCCAGTCCTCCGGAGTATGAACATCTGTGTCTGACGTATGGTTTTGTGTAGAGCTGTGATGGAGATGATCACTGTTGCGGACACATTGCCAGAAATCCTTCATTTTAAAGTATATCCTGTAGTTGGATTCTGGGTTTGTGGGTGAGGTGCTATATGAGTTCCTTTTTAGTTGCTGATAACATAGTATCACAGACTGAAAGTTATAAAGAAAAGAGATTTATTTTGACTCATGGTTCTGAAGATACAAGAGGGTACAGCCTTCTTGCTACAGAAGTCCTGAGATAGTACAGAGCATCACGGTGCAAGAAGTAGGGATAGTACAGAGCATCACGGTGCAAGAAGTAGGGAACACACAGACACAGACACACACCACAAACACACACACGTATACATACACTTGTATAAATGCATCTCTTCAGGATTCCATCCTGGGGCCTCTACCATATTGACCTCACCTGATCCTAGCCACTTCCCAGAGGCCCGCCTTTAAACAGCATAGTACAATTAAGTTCCCGCTCCCTAATACTTTACAGTGGGGATTAAATTTCAACATATGGAGCCTTGGGAAGCATACTAGACCATATAAGAACCAAGCAGATGTCTGTGAGCTTATGTAGTGGTGCTAGTAAGAGCTCCTACTGGATGGAAAGGCAACCCATACCTGTGATAATAACTGTGTCTTTGTTATTGATCCTTCTGACATAGAAAGGGTGCAGAATAGTGAAATTTCACACCTAGTAGCTTGTTGATCTCTTTGAAGCATAGTGCTGTTTAGGAATGTGGCAGTGGATGTTCAGAATCAGACATGGTAAATGACGGTCCACGCCTCCTTCTCTTTCCTCCATCTCAACCTCTGCCACCCACCATGATCTTAGTGTCCTCATCATACCAGTTCTGAGGTGACATGTGTCAGTTGAGTCATCTGTCCATTTTGTAGTCCGTGGTTCTTCTGTAGCAGGTGCCTTCTGGTGGGCACAACACAGGAAACAGATTTTATGCTTGTCCCAATCCTTGTGTTCGTCCATTTGCTACTGTCTTAACAGTGTTTCTCTTTAAAGCCACTGACCAGTTGGCCGTCCCACTTAGCATTGTTTGTGAGTGTATATGTTCTCATTTCTACTATGACTTCGTCGTAACCAGGTGCATCCCAGGAAGCGTTCTATTTAGGAAGGTTTTTCCTTTCTTTTGTCAAGATTACCCTTATGTATGGCTATGATGAACCATTGTTTGTTTTCAGCTGCCTTTCACATACTGAACTTTAGCTTTTTTCTTTTTCTTATGTTGGCCTGTAAGATCTCCACACAGCTGTAGATGCGAGCTGAGGGAGGAGCGCTCACATAACTGTGTTGTGTGTCACCCAAGGCCTGGTGCTTGCTTCATTAGCTCGTGTTCTTTGGTCCTGGTTCATCTCACTCCATGCTATTACAGTGGATTGTGACTGAGCTCACTTGGCTTTATGACTTGAGAGTCTTAGAAACTCAGCTCATTATGAAAAGTTCTGAACACATGGCCCATGATCAAGATTCTGTCTCTTACGGAGCTGTTCTCTGATAGCTTGTCTGTCCTGTAGAACTCTAGGACTGTGTTCTGATTCTTCTCCTGACACTTACTGTCAGTGTGTTCCCATTATTTCCTCACTGTCCACATTGCTGCAGAGTTGTTTTCCACTCAAAGCTGTCATGTCACCATAGAGGCCACAGTAGTATCGTGTGGAATGTGTTGCATTAAAATCTGAACAAGTCCATCAGTTGCCGTGATGATACAAGAAGCAGCAGTCTGCATTGGAGGGGTGCTTTAGTATGACCCTGCCACCAGACTTGCAAAACTTCACTGAGGTGACAGAACTGTGAACACAGTTTCCCCAAGCACTTGTGACTTCCACATCCATAGATTCAACTGACTGTCCATTGAAAGTATTCAGAAAAAAAAGTGTGTGTGCAGACTTTTTCCTTGGCATTATTCCCTAAACAACGCAGTTATCACCACTATTTACATATCATTTTTACTGTACTTGGTGTTCTGAGTAATCCAGAGGTTATGTAAAGGATAACAAGATGGTGTACGTAGATTATATTCAAAAATGATAACACTTTATAGGAGGGATTTGAGCATCAAGGATTGAATATCCATGGATTTTGTTCTAAGGAGATAGAGGCCTGAACCAACCTCTCATCAGTATAAAGAGATACGTATTTGTAGGGTTTTTGCCCATCCTTTCAAACATACTTAGCTTTCTATTCCTTCAGCATGTTACCCACCCCTTGCAAGATCAGCATGTCATTGATCAATGTGGAACAATGTGGTATTCAGACAGTAAGGATATGTACTGGCTCAGGACCAGGAACTGGCTAGAGGCCACCGGCTTTTTATTGGGGCAGTCACCTTCAGCTTTTGTTTATTTGTTTGTACTTGTTTTGAGTGTTTATATTCAGCGGGACTGTGATTGACCACCTGTCTACTTTTCTCCTACTGACACTGTATCCCGTTAACTATCCCTACAACCCACTGAGGGTCTACCCTTACCGTCACCCCCTTGTCAGTCATTAGGGTAACTGAGTCACTAGCTTCTGTTGTTGCCACCTAGCACTATCCCATCATCCTGTTCTAGCAGTGAGCCACCTTTTAGAAGAAAACACCATTGAACTTCTTAGTTATAACTGCTGCCTCTTAACAATGTGTGCTCTTCTGCCTTGGTGGATGTTCTGACCCTTCACAGTACATGCACTCTACCAGACCCGCTTTCCCATCCCATCCTTCACAGTACATGCACTCCACCAGACCCGCTTTCCCATCCCATCCTTCACAGTACATGCACTCTACCAGACCCGCTTTCCCATCCCATCCTTCACAGTACATGCACTCCACCAGACCTGCTTTCCCAGTCCCATCCTCCACTCTGCTGTGTCCATTCAGGCATTTCACTTTTTCCCAGGCTTCTAGGAACAATCCTAGCAGTAAGTTCTCTCACCCCCTAGGTTCATGTCACAGTTAATTCTTGTATCCTAAGACTTTGTCTCTCCTGGGCCCCACCCCATCCCAGTGAACTTGAACTCAGTCTAGTTTCTACTTCTTTGATAAAGCAAGGTCAAAATCTAGCCCTGTAGATATTCCCCACATCCTGCTGGTTTATGCTTGCTAATTCTTACAATTCCTTGGAATATGTATCCTCTTCTTCCTTTTCAGGCCCATGGTGTTCTTGGCAAGGCTAGAATGAGCCACTCTCATACAGCCAGAAGTGGAAATGGGGGCAGATTTGTAGCAGGGGTGTTGGGAGAATTCTTTCTCTAGGGAGACATAAACAAATGTCTGCTTCTTCCTTGTAGGGCTCCAATGATAAACTAGAGTACAGTTCCACCAAAGTCTAACTTGGCAGACCAGTGTGATTCCTGGGTTTACTTACGGACCATGGGGGGGGGGTCACTTCAGGAGCATGGGTGACCCCAGAGCAACCAGAGAGTCGCATCCAGCACGGACCCAACCGTGCAGACGGGGCTTCCGTGCTTTCTTTTCACCTTTTCTCCTTCCTTCTTTTTTTTTTTTTTTTTTTTTTTTTTTTTTTTTTTTTTTTTTTGTCTTTTTTGAGACAGGGTTTCCCTATATTCCCAGCTGTCCTGGAACTGGCCTTGAACTCATAGAGATCCACCTGCCTCTGCCTCCCAATTCTTTTAACCTTTCATACTTTGTATACTTTTGCACCTCTCAGGACCATAAAGCTACATAAAATTACTTCAGAATTATGTGCAGATGGCTCAGAGGTGTGGGAGGGAATGGATGGAATCTCAGGTCAGAGTCCAGTGACCCTTTCCACCCCCCCCCTTGTTTTTTCTTTAAAAATATTTTAATTGAATTTATGTATATTTCCTACAGAATACTTCATTGTCTTTGCACCCCCTTCCCTGCTGGTGCCCTTCCATAGCCCTAACTGGATTTCATGCTCTCTGTCATTGATGTTAAGGGTATGCAGTCAAGTTATCCACCGCCCCCCTTTTTTTTTTTTTTTCGTACTTTTGAGACAGGGTCTCCCTGTAGTCCCAGCTGGCCTGGAGCTCACCCTGTAGACCAGGCTGGCCTTGAACTCACAGAGATCCGCCTGCCTCTGTATGCCAGTGCTGGGATTAAAGGCATGTGCCACCATGCCTTCCATTGTTCTTCTAACTCACACTTTTCAGATTTCTCAATCTTCACACTGCCATAGAATTTTTCTGGGAGCAGTCAAGTCACAGCTTGTGAAAGTGTTATTTATTACTTGGGCCACCAGCTGGTGCCAAGGGCTGTCCACTCTCATACACCACCTGAAATGAGATGGTCATTGCCAGCAGATTGGTAAATGATCTAATTTCCAGGCCCATTCTTTTTTTTTAAATTTTATTTATTTATTTTATATGTATGAATGTACCGTCTACATGTAGGTTTGTGCACCAGTGTCATGCAATGCCTCGGAGGTCAGAAGAGGGCATCGGATTCCCCTGGAACTGGAGTTCTCCTGGAATCAGAGTTACAGCCGGTTCTCAGACGCCATGTGGGTGTTGGAAATCGAACCCTAGTCCTCTAGCAAGAGCAGTCGGCGCTCTTAACTGCTAGGCCATTTCTCCAGCCCCAACGCCCATTCTTTATCATCTGCTCATCCTTAGCAACCAGCTATATCAGCTGTAGCAGTTTGAGTATTCCAGGAAGTAGCTGTTGAGACAGAATTAGGAATACAAGAGGAAGGGTCGACTCTGAGAAAAGACAGAATTTTCAGGGAGAGCCTCAGAGCCATGCAGATCCTCGCAGCCAAGTGAGATCTCTAGAACAAAAATTGTCCTTTAGGTACTCTGTATTGTAGAAATGGCCAGTTCTTAGTATTATGTCTATGCATTTATGTTAGGCTTATGTCAGCACGAACCCCAAGTAAGAGAAAGACAAACACCAGGCTTAGGCACTCCGGGATTGTTTATTTCTGAAGTAGCCAGGGCTGGTCATTGATGGAGAGTAGCAGCCAAGATGGCATCTGGTTAGGCCCTTTTAAATGTCTTGGGCTGGACATCAGGTAAAAAGGAAGTGAGGTTGCTGAGTGGTGGCGCACGCCTTTAATCCTAGCACTTGGGAGGCAGAGGCAGGCAGATCTTTGTGAGTTCAAGGCCCGCCTGGTCTACAGAGTGAGTTCCAGGACAGCTGGGGCTACAGGGAGACCCTGTCTTGAAAAGACCAAAAAAAGAAAAAAAAAGGAAGTGAGGTTATTGATTGACAGTTTCTGGAGGAAACTGGACATGTGTGTGCCCTGTGAATGTTGGCCATAAATTTCATGTCTTGGGAGAACCAAAACTAACAGTGCTGTGATCAGCATTGACTGAGGCTGCCCCGAAAGAGTGGCATTGGGCTTGAAATCAGGGGACCCTGAAGGGAATGCAGCGGTGGGGGATGTAACTGCACTTAACACTTACTGGCAAGTTCTTTGATGGTGAATACAAGTGACACACCTCCACACATATTAAGTACTAAGAAAGTGTTAGGTACTAATGTTATAATGATTGTCTGATTATATTTTCCTAAGTTGCATTTGTGTCTAATAACTAAAACTGCGGGCTGGAGAGATGGCTCAGCAGAGGACCCAGTTTAGAATTCCCAGCACATGGTAGCTAACAACTATCTGTAACTCCAGTTCCAGGGACCTGAGGCCTCTTCTGTCCTCATGAGCATCTATACACTTGACATACACTTACAGAGAAACTCACACATACACATAAATAAAAAAAAATGATGGGCTGGAGAGATGGCCTAGTGGTTAAGAGCGCCGACTGCTCTTGCAAAGGACCCAGGTTCTATCCCCAGCACCCACATGGTGGCTGAGAACCGTATTTAACTCCAGTTCCAGGGGAATCCGACGCCCTCTTCTGACCTCCGAGGCATTGCACGACACGGGTGCACAAACTTACATGCAGACAGGACATTCATACACATAAAAATAAATAAAAAAAATTAAAAAAGAAAAAAATGAACTAAATATTAAAAAGTAACTACAACCTTTTCTAGAAACTCTCATTTTGTCATTTTCTTTTGAATATGTTTGTCAGCACGTAAGTTGCCTAGTGACCTATGCCACTGGTCAGTGCCACACAGAACATGGCAAGGAGAGGATCTCTTTATGGTGTTCTAATTTGCTTTCAATTGCTATGACAAAACACTCTGACCAAAACTAACTTGGGGAGGAAAGGGTTTATTCATCTCACATCTCCCAGGTTACCGTTCATCACTTAGGGAGCCCAAGGTAGGAACTCAGGATAGGAACCTGGAGGCAGGAGCTTAGATACAGGCTGAGGAGGAACACTGCTTACTGACTTGCTCTCTTGACCCGTGCTCAGCCTGCTTTCTTACACAATACACAACAACCTGCCCAGGGGTGGCACCATCCACAGTGAGCTGGGCCCTCCCACATCACTCAGCAATCAAGAAAATACACCACAGACATGGCCACAGTGTAGTTCAATGGAGGGAATCCCCCAATTGAGGCTCCCTTGACACACAAAACCCATCACTATTAAACCATAAGCTTTCCATCCATTCCTTTTCCCCAAGATATGATGTTAACATTAATATCACAACCTAAGACAGAATGACCTTAAAAGCCTCACAATCCTTAAAAAATACACTTAAAATTTTCAGTCTCTTAAAAGTCTCAACTGCTGGGCGTGGTGGCACACGCCTTTAATCCTAGCACTCGGGAGGCAGAGGCAGGTGGATCTTTGTGAGTTCAAGTCCACCCTGGTCTACAGAGTGAGTTCCAGGCCAGCCAGATGGACAGGGAGACCCTGTCTCGAAAAGACCAAAAACCCACATGGCGGCTGAGAACCGTCAGAAGCTCCAATTCCAGGAGAACTCCAGTTCCAGGGGAATCCGAGACCCTCTTCTGACCTCTGCAGCGTTGCACGACACGGGTGTAGACTTGCATGCAGACAGTACATTCATACACATACAAAAATAAATAAAATTAATAAAAAAAAAATTCTCTTAACTGTGGGCTCCTGCAAAATCCGAAGCAAGTACTTCCTTATTTCAAAGGGAAGAATCAGCCACACCTAAGCAAAACCTAAGTCCAGCAAAGTAGCTCAAGGCTGGACATCTGGGATTCACTCACGGTCTTCTGGGCTCCAAAAGGTTTCGGCAGCTCCACTTCTCTGACTCTGCCGTCCATGGCACACACAGCTCATCTCACAGGCTCAGGCTGACTCCATTCCACACCTGCCGCTGCTCTTGGTGGTCATCCCATGGTCCCGGCATCTCCAAAAAGCTGGGGTCTCCACTGAAACTGAGGCAGCACCTTTACCAATGGGCTCTTCTGACCTCTTCTGGTTCAAAGCCTCAGAGTCTCTCCATGACCCCTGGAATCCTGGGGTCTTCGCTGCAACCGAGGGTGCACTTTCACCAATGGCCTTCTCTGGCCACTTACAGTGCCAACCCTCAGCTGCTGTCTGTGACCCCTTCACACTTTCAATATCAGAACCATATAGGAGACTTACACATTATCAAGTCCTGCTTCCAGCTTGAGATGGATGTTCAGGCCCCCTCTGGACCACAGCTCCTGTGTGCTGACCCTGAGGTAATTCTTCCCAGAATATTTCATCACAGTGATGCTGGTCTCATTACTTACAGCTGATTTTTTTTTTTTTTTTTTTTTTTTTGTTTTTTTGAGAACTAGCGGGTGCTCCCTATAGCCCCAGCTGTCCTGGTAGACTGTCCTTTAAGTGTACATGCCTCACTCCATACCAGGGTAGACTGTCCCTTAAGCCTTTCTATAGGTTGTTCTTATCAGGTATTTTGTCACAGCAGTGAGAAAAGTCCGACAATCCCACATAGAAGAAGAAGGAGAGAGAGAGAGAGAGAGAGAGAGAGAGAGAGAGAGTGTGTGTGTGTGTGTGTGTGTGTGTGTGTGTGTGTGGTTTTCTTCCAGGGGCCTTTTCCATGCTGGGCAAGTACTTCACCACTGAGCTATATTCTCAGCCTTTTAAAACTATTATTTTCAGATCAGATCTGATCTCACTAAGTTGCCTGGCTAGCATTTAACTCACTGTCTAGACAGGAAGACCTTTAACCTGTATTCCTCTTCTGATTAGCTTGTATTACAGCTGCTAGGCTCCACTATCCCCAAAAGAATATTGGACACTTATACAAGAGCTAAAATTTAGTAAAGTTTATTTTATTGGGGCCGCAGAGATGGCTCAGCAGTTAAGAACATTGGCTGCTATTGCAGAGGACCTGGGTTTGAATCCCAGAACCCACAGGGCAGTGAACCATTCATAACTCCAGGTCCAGGGGATTGATGCCCTCTTCTGTCCTCTGTGGGCATTGCACAACACGGGTGCACTTACATACATGCAGGCAGTACATAAAATAAAAATAAATTTTAAAATTGAGTTAATTTTATTGCTTAATCAGTGGACTTTAAACATCATTTATTACAACTTTAGTGTGTGTGTGTGTGTGTGTGTGTGTGTGTGTGTGTGTGTGTGTACCATGGCGTGAGTGTAGAGGTCAGAGGACAACTTTGGGAGTTGATTGTCTCTCTCCCCTATGTAGGCCCTGGGAATGGTTATCAGGCTTGACAGGAAGTACCTTCATCTGCTGAGCCATGTCATCAGCCTGAATTGGCATCCCCCACACTCCCTTAACTGAGCATGTAGGAAGCTTCTCTTGCTATGAGCAAGTATAGCACAGTCCTGCTAAGGCAAGAGGAGCACAGCGCTGCCTGTGGTCACTGTGAGGAACTGAGTCTTGGGTGCAGAGGTCAGTTGGTTGCTTTTGTAACCCAACCTGAGAGGTTCTTCCAACTCAGGTCCTTAGCCTGGGAAAATGGAACGTTTCCTGTCTGGCCATGCTATCACAACTGCCCAAAGATGGCCGGTCAGGCAGTCTCTGGACAGGAATTTCAGGCTGATGGCCGATGGCCCATCTTCAGCCTACATCCACTCATGATTCAATTCACAGGGTGGTGACCTGCTAGGTCTTTGTCCAGCCCCACACTAGCTTACCAGGCTGGTGGTCTCACAGACCTCTGTCCAACCCACTAGCCACCAACACCCGAAATCTGGCCTGCTTCAGCCTGTATATGCACAAAATAACAGACCAGGAATTCTGTGTAATTATGGTAATGGGGAATTCAATTTATTGCCTGCTGTAGGTCACTTTTATAAGCAAAATGATGTAATCTCCCAGAGCCAATCACAGACCCCCAGTTTTGTGCCACTGTATACTGCTGCTCCACCTAGCATCATGTGCCTGGGCCATGTTGCTTGCTCCCTCTTGGGGCAGTTTCAGAGGAATGCCTGAAGGATGCTAGCTGAGAACTAGCTCCTAATTCAAACTGGATCCTCCCATATCCCCCCTCCCCCTTTTTTTTCTTTCTTCCTTTTAATTTTACTTATTTCTGTATGTGTATGAATGCACTGTCTGCATGCAGGTTTGTGCAATGCCGCGGAGGACAGAAGAGGGTGTCAGATTCCCCTGGAACTGGAGTTCTCCCAGAATTGGAGTTTCAGATGGTTCTTGGCCACCATGTGGGTGCTGGGGATTGAACCTGGGTCCTCTGTAAGAGCGGTCAGCGCTCCTAACCGCTAGGCCATCTCTCCAGCCCCTATCTCCCCCTTTTAATATTTTTTTTCTGAGAGGCAGACAAGCCCATGGGAGAAGTTGGCACCATGAAGGAACCCAGGTCTAGAACAGTCAATTGCTTAAACTTATCTTGAGTGCCAGGTGGGGGCAGGCCATACCCAAGGTTTTATTTTTTTACACTGAAACTAATTAATTCCCCCCCAAACCAACCATGAGGTAAAGTAACTGTTAAACATAAGTAATGAATACAAGCAACCTTCATGTAAAAACAATTTGTAAGTAGCTATGTCCAAATGTGTACAACCCAAGGTCCCCTTGTCCAGTTGGAGAGGCTAGTATACACAAGCAGGCTGATCAAATAAGAGTCCAGTCTATCTTGCTGTAGTCTCACAATTTACCCCAATCTCCTCAGCCCTTACATTCTACCACACCTCCTCTTCTGCAGGTTGTTCCCAAGACTTTGGGAAAGGGATACAAGTAGGTGAGAAGCAAAACAGTCTACTTTCTCTTGAGATGTCACTCTGAACTCTGGTCTGTCAGGCTGTTTCCTTTCATGGGTTGGCAGTTTATCCAGGGATTCCTTTTTAATTCTACTGACAAAGCACAAGCAATTAGAGGTACAGGCATTTAAACAGTTTAATTATTTATTTAAACATTTAATTATTACGGCAAGTTACGTTGTGGGCATAGACACATGTTTGGATGGTATGCTAATCTATGAACTATGACTTTTCTGTAAAAGATGACAAGTTCTTATTGTGGCTTATAACATCTCCTAACCACTAGAGGATGCAAACTTATGGCATCAGCCGTGATTTATTCCTCCAAGGAGAGAGCTAATAACCAATCAGATTTGGGATATACAGATATATGGTTGCCACTGGCAGCACAGTATCTCCAGTCAGGTGAGGTGTAGCTGAGGAGTCTTGCTTGACTCAAGGAGACCAATATTTCCTTCTTTGCTTTAGTGGCCTTTGGGAACACTCTTTGGCATTCCAGAGACCAACTATACACTTGCAAGTGCAGTCTTTATACATCCTTCCCATGCTTACACCAGGTCTTCAGCAGCAGGGCCTAACCGCCACTCTTCTCGTGCATACCCCAGCTTGTAGGCAAATAGCCTTTACCTTTTAGAGGCTTGGATCCTCTAGCCCACATCCTTGTGTCCTCTAGTGGTTAGGTGATGTTATAAGGCACAATAAGAGCTTGTCATATTTTACAGGAAAGTCATAGTTCATAGATTAGCGTTCCATCCAGACATCCGTGTCTGTGCCCACAATGTAATTTGCTGTAATAATTATCAGAATAACCACCCATTGCTGATACCAAAGCTTTCCTCTATTAATATATTTTGTTTAATCACACAGCTTTTAAAGACTTTTATATTTGGTTTTAATAAAGAATTTTCTTTTCACAGGTTTTTTTTTTTTTTTTTTTTTTTTTTGTTTTTGTCTTTTTGAGACAGGGTCTCCCTGTAGCCCTAGCTGGCCTGGAACTCACTCTGTAGACCAGGCTGACCTTGAACAGAGATACACTGCTCTGTTTCCGAGTGCTAGGATTAAAGGCGTGCACCACCACTGGCTTCCCAGTTTCGTTTTTTCTTTTTTTTTTTTTTTTTTTGGTGTTTTGTCTTTCTGGGTCGGTTCTTTTTTTTTTGTTTTTTTTTTTTTTATTTTAGACAAATCTAGACCCATGTTCCCGCTCATTCCCCCACCCCACCAGAGCTCATGCATTCTGCCAAACATCTGCTTTCCATCTCTTAGTCTTTCTCAATATTTTCCATGGGGAAGTTGACTAGTTTGAGCAGAAGTTCACTGTTTCAGTCAGTTCTTTTGATGCAGTATTTCTGTTGTTGTTGTTGTTTTCAATATGCTTACGCCAACTGCTTTGACAAAGGCTCAGGGGCCTTACACAAGAAAATACTTTACAAACTGTGTGAATTGGCACTAGCATCCACAGATGAGTGAACCATGTCGTTTGTTTTTCTGGGACTGTGTTACTTCACTCGCATGATGTTCTTAGCTCCAGCCATTTTTCCTGCAAAGCTCGTGATGTCATTCTTACTGCTGCAAGAATTCCATTGTGTAGATGTACCACATTTTTCTATCCACTCTCAGTTGAGGGGCATTTAGGTTGGGTTCCAGTCCTTGGCTATTGTGAAGGAGCTGCAATAAACATGGCCGTGCATTATCTCTGTGGTGGGCGCTAAGTACTTGAGGACATGCCTAGGAGTGTATGGCTGTTCGGTGGCAGTTCATTCCAAGTTTCCCAAGGGGTTCTCCACACCTGCTGTTCCATTAGTGGCTGTACAAGTTTACATTCCCCAGCAGTGGACTGAGTGGTTCCCCTTTCCCCACCAACCTCCCAGCACTGTTCATGTTGTTTTTTATTTTGTTTTAAAGCCAGCTTACTGGAGTAGTAATGATATCTTAAAGTGGTTTCATTTGCATTTCCTTTGATTCAGTGATGTTAGCATCTTAGAGATGTTTCTCAACATCTCTAATTCCCTCGCTTGTGAAGTTCTCTGTTCAGTTTGCTTTGCTCCATCTATGAGCGGGTCTGTTTTTTTTTGTTTTCTTTTTTTCTTTGTTTTTTGAGTAGTTTATATATTCGGAATCAATGCTTTGTCAGATTATCTGCGTGAAGTTTTCATCCCAATCTGTGGGATTTTCTCATCACTTCCTTGATTGGTTTCTTTTATGTAAAGAAGCTTTTAGATCTATAGATTATTTCTTAAATTTGTCATACTTTCTTATATTTTTTTTGGCAGCTGCTGTCTGATTAGGAATCAGTCTTTTCCTACGCCTATGTCTTTAGATCTGCTGCCAACTTTTTATTCTATCACCTTCAGAGTTTTGGCAGGTTTCCGTTGAGGTCTTTGACAGCCAGCTGGAGTTGATTTTGTACAGGGTGAGAGGTGGTAGGGTTTAATTTCATTTTCTAAGAGGGGTGATCCAGTTTTGCCAACACCACTTGCTGAAGATTTTTTTCATTTGTCTTCTTTTTTGCCCCCTTGTCAAATATGGAGATGGAACTGAACATTGTATGTGCTCAGATTTTGGATACTTCGGTTTTGTTCCATGGTCAACAGTGTCTGTTTTTGTGCCAGTACCAGGCTGTTTTTATGACTTAGCCCCTGTAGTATAGGTTTATTTTTTTTTAAATTTTTTTTTTATTTATTTATGTGTATTCATGTACTGTCTGCATGTAGGTCTTGTCACCCGTGTCGTGGCGGCAACGCGCGGAGGTCAGAGAGGGCCTCAGATTCCCCTGGACTGGATGTTCTCTGGAATGGAGTTACAGACGGTTTCAGCCGCCATGTGGGGTGCTGGGGATCGAACCCGGGTCCTCTGCAAGAGCAGGCGGCGCTCTCAACGCTAGGCATCTCTCCAGCCCTGCACCTGTAGTATAGTTTAAATCTGGTATATGAATCCCTCCTGTTAGATCTTTCACCTCAGGATTGCATTAGCTATTCGGTGGTCTTTTGCTTTTTCGCAAATGAATTAAGAACTTTTTTCCAAGCTGTGAAGAAAAAGAAAAAACTTTTTTTTTTTCTTGGATTGTATTGGATTGCATTAATCTATATAAGAGTTTTGGTAAAATGGACATTTTCTACAATGTTAATTTTCCCAATCCATGAGATGGGGGTTTTTCCTCTTCTGAGGTCTTCTTCAATTCTGTTCTTTAAGGGTTTAATAATTTTTTGTAGAGGTCTCTTGGAGTCTTTGGTAGGTTGTCCTAGGTATCTTATTGTTTTTGAGGCTACTTGATGGATGGGAAGGTCTCTTTAATTTCTTTCTCCATTGCTTTGTTGGTGTAAGAAAGGCCATTTTTTTATTTTTTTTAGGTAATTTTGTATCCTGCCACTTTGCTGGAAGCTGTTTAATCATTCTAGGCGTTTCTGGTGGAGTTTTTGATATCCCTTAAGTCACCCTCATTATCATCAGCAAATAGGGATAGTTTGACTTCCGCTTTTCCAATGTAGTACTCCTTTAAGATCCTTTCTTTGCCTATTGCTCTAGCAAGTGTTTCACGCACTATGTTTGAAGAGGAGTGGTGATAGGGGCACCTTGCCGGGTTCCTACCTTTAAAAGGGAATGTTTCTGTCATTTCCCCATTTAGGATGATATTGGCTGTGGGTTTCCTGTATATGGCTTTGATTTTGATACATTGGGAATGATTCCCTCCAATCCAATTCCTTCTAGGACTTTAAGCAATGGAATGATGCTGGATTTTTGTCAAAGGCCTTTTTCAGCACATCGAGATGATGGTGGTGGTTTTTGTTCTTTCTGACTCCATTATGTGTTTGATGATTTTATTGATTTTCTCGTATGTTGAACCATCCCGTGCATCTCTGGTATTAATCCAACTTGGGCATGATGGATGATCTTCTTGATAGTGGGTCTTATACGATTTCCAGTATTCTGTTTAGAATTTTGGCATCTGTGTGCATGAGGAGCATGGTGTCTATAATTCTCATTTTTAGTTGGATCTTTGCCTGTTTGGTCAATAGAGTGATGTTTGGCTTCGAGAAGGAATTTGGGAGAATTCCCCTGATTGTTTATTACTTCTAAACAGTTTCGAAATAATGGTTATAGTTTTCTTTTTCTGGAATGTTTTTATAGATGTCTGCTGTGAAACCCGCTGGGCCTGGGCTTTTTTAGTTGGGAGGCTTCTACTGACATCCTCTATTTATTCATATGTATGGTCTGTTTAGGGCGCTGGTCCCTCCTCTTGGCCAGCTTTGGTGATGTCCAAGGGATTTCAGATGATCGTCCATTTCCTCGAATTTTCCAAACTTTGGCAAAGAATATAGGTTCTTGTAATATTCCATATAATTTTCTTGATCTTTCCTTGGTCGTTGTGATATTTCCCTTTTCATCACGAAGATTGTATGATTTGGAGTTGGTTACTTCTTTCCTTTTTGTTAAATGGGCTAGAGATCTGTCTATTGTTTATTCTTTCAAAGAACCAACTTTCGGCTTCATGATTTTTTTTGTATTGTTTTTCTGTTTCTATTTCATTGATTTCTGCTCGATTTTGTTATTTGCTGTACCTGTCTGTTGCTGTTTAGGGTTCATCTGTTGTTGCCTCTCGTGTTTTAGCTGTGTGTGGTACGATCATTCACTTGTGCTCTTTCGTTTTCTAATGTAGGCACCCAGGGCTATAAATTTCCCTTCTAGGATGCGTTTAAGGTATCCCCATAAGTTTTGGTGGTTGTATTGTCATTGTCCATTCAGTTCAGGAATGTTTTATTTTCTTTCTTATCTCTCCTTGACCATTTTGATTCAAGAGTGTGTTGTTTAGTCTCCATTTGTTCTTGTAGGCAGGAGGGCTTGTCCTGGTGTTGATGTTGAGCTTCATTGCACTGGTGGTCTGACAGGAATGACATAAATTTTTCAATCTTTTTGTATTGTGTAGAGGTTTCTTCGGTGTCCCAGATGTGGTCGATTTTGGAGAGTTCCGTGGGGTGCTGAGTAGAATAGTGTTCTCTGGTATTGGATGGGAATGTTCGGTATTAGAGGTCTATGAGGTCCATTTGGTGTTCATAGGTTCATTGCAGATGTCCTTGGTTATTTTATTGTGGCCTGTTGCCGACCCAAAGACGCAGTGGGGTTGAAAAGTCTCCCACTATGGAGTGTACTGGGTTAGTCCTTGTCTTGTGGTCCGTGAGATTGTCGTTTATAAATTCCTTGCACCCGAGGATTTGGGGTATATGTTCTAATTGTGAAATCTTTGGTGTTTGTTCCTTTGATGAAAATGTAAATGGCCTTCTTTTGTCTCCTTGCTGTTCTTTCGTTGACTGAAGTCTATTTATCCGATAATCAATAGCAACGACCTGCTTCTTTTTTGGGGTACCAGTGGCTTGGGAATAGATTTGGGTCCACCTCTCACTTTAAGTGGCGGCCTGGCCTGAGGAGATTGTGTGTCTGTGTAAGACAGCATATCGATGGATTCTGTTTCCTAATCCAGTTCCCAGTTCCTTGTCTTGTTATTGGGGATTTATGCCATTAATATTTAAGGTTATGACTGATAGGTTTGTGTTGCTTTCCTTCTGCCTTATGCCATCTGCGGTTTTGATTTAGGGTTTCTACTTCTGCAGTATTGGGCTTTTATGGATTTCTCCTTCTAGGTGCTGGGGTTGGTTCTCCTTTCTTCTGTTCTTGAATTGCTTCAAGTATTCTCTTTGTTTTCGGTTTTTTTTTTTTTTACATGTATCTTTAGTTGTTTATGTCATGGAAGATTTTCTTCTCTCTTCCACTATGATGACATTTTTGTTGGAGTTATAAAGTATCTACGGGTGGCATCTCTTGTCTCAACACTGGGAATGCTTTGCTCCAGGTTCTCTGCCTTCATCGTTTGCTCTGAGAAGTCCAGTGTATTCTTGATGGTTTCCCCTTATAGTCACTTGTATGTCTTTTGTTCTCTTGTGCGTTTGAGAATTTTGTCTTTGTTTGAGTGTCAGCATTTTAAGTATGATGTGGCGTGGAGGAATTTTTTTCTGATCTTGTCTGTTTGGAGTTCTATGTGCTTCTGTATTGGTATTGGTTTGTCCTTTTTTAGTTGGGGAAGTTTTTCATCTATTATTCTGTTGAAGATTGATCAATACCTTCTCTTGGGATTCTTCTCCTCCTCTATTCCTATGATGCGGAGGTTTGATCTTTTCATAGTGTCCCACAGCTCCTGATTGTTCCATTTTTTGTGTATTTTTAAATTTTTCATAATCTTTCCTTGAGGTTTTTATTGTTCTATGTTATCCTCCAGGTCTGATATTCTTTGTTCTGCTTCCTCCATTCTGCTCTGAGGCTTTTTTCATCCTTTCCTCTTGAATGGAGATGATGTTTGATTTCCTTTTTCATTTCCTCTTCTGATTTCTTTAGTGTTCTAATTTCTTTTTGAAGCTTCTCGATCTCTTTTTGTAGCTCTTTTGTTTGCTGGTTGGTTTCTTTTTCTTTTTCAGCATGGGATCTTTTCAGTGTTTCTACTTCCTTCCGGAGCTTGTCATTCTCTCTCTCTCGGTCCTCATTCTCTTTTCTTAGTTCTTATTTGTTCTTTATGATCTTGTAGTTCTTTAAAGTATGTTCCCAATTGTGTTCTGATGTCTGTGTCCTGGGGCATCCCCGGAGGGATCCCACTGCAGGAGTCTATCCATAGGGTTAGTAAAGCTTGGCATGGGATTATCCTGCCCCTTTCCAGTGTAGTCTCTTCTTCGTGATCCTGGCATAGGGGCTTTTCCTTGCCTGTATTCCAATGTGAGTCCTAATGCCTCTTCACTGTGTTGAAGGCGTGCTTTGCTTGCCTCCTTCAGATCCTTCTTCGTAATCTCAGTTGGGGGGGGGGCTCTTCAGCCCGCGCCCCAGCACCTTCCGCTGGGCTCAGGAGATCTCAAATCTCAAGAGTCACACAAGCGTGCCTTTAATACCGGCTGGGAGGATAACTCCGCCCCCACAGCCACTAGATCTAATCAAGCCAAAGACCACACCTTTAATCCCAGCTGGGGGGATAACTCCAACCTCACAGCCACAAAGGCCAATCAAACCAAAGACAGCAGGACCAAACGATCAGCAGTCAGCTCGCCAAGGCACCCAGTCCCTACCTGTCTCCCCCTCTTCCTGCCGCTGGGCTCAGGAGATCTCCGGCTTCCCAGTTCTTATGTCTATTAGTCAATTAAAGAAAGCAGTTATACTGTTCTATAAGAAATTACTACTATGTTGCTGAGCATGGTGGTACATGCCTTTAATCCTAGCACTTGGGAGGCAGAGGCAGGCAGATCTCTGTGAGTTCAAGGCCAGCCTGGTCTACACAGTGAGCTCCAGGCCAGCTGGGACTGAAGGGAGACCCTCTTTCAAAAATACCAAAAAGAAAGGAAATTACTACTATAACAATTGGCTCTCATCTACAGCTAGGGAATGACGTCATTACCATCATGTTTTTCTTTTTTTCTTTTTTGTATTACACATACTTATATTGTTTATTTTGTTTTTCTATATAAATCTCTACTGAAATACCTCTCTATATAAATATACAGCAGTTATTTTTGAACATACCATTTTAAACTACAAACCTTACAGAGTGGATTTTAATGACCATTTTCCTTCAAGTTCTTGGAGATGTTTTTCCAGGCCTGGCATGAAACCCGCTTTAAAGATGTTTTACTTAGTTGTTAAATGCTCTACAATATACATTTAACTAAACTTTAAATTGTATCTAAAATAAAAATAAAATAAGATTATTCCTTTTTTAAAATTTTATTTATTTTTGTATTTATATGAATGTACTGTCTGCATGTAGGTTTGTGCACCCGTGTCGTGCAATGCCATGGAGGTCAGAAGAGGGTTCTCTGATTCCCCTGGAACTGGAGTTCTCCTGGAATTGGAGTTACAGACAGTTCTTAGCCACCATGTGGGTGCTGGGGATCGAACCTGGGTCCTCTGCAAGAGCAGTCAGTGCTCTTAACCACTAGGCTATCTCTCCAGCCCCATAAGATTATTTCTTAAAACTTATTTTCTATAACACTTTAAGAATGTGCTTGAATTTTCTTTTCTTAGGTGTTGAAGGAACGCAACCAGCAGGTGGTGGTGTACACCCACAAAACATTTAACTGTTATTATTCCCGTATAATTTTATAAGTAATTCTTTTTTTTGGTCTTTTCGAGACAGGGTCTCCATGTAACCCCAGCTCTCCTGGAACTCGCTCTGTAAACCAGGCTGGCCTTGAACTCACAAAGATCTGCCTGCCTCTGCCTCCCAAGTGCTAGGATTAAAGGCATGCGCCACCATGCCTGGCAATTATTAGTAATTCTTAACCATGACAAGTAAATTACACAAATGACCATAGAAGTTTAATTATATTAATAGAGCTGCATCTGAGCTGAAATGGCCAAATTCAACTCAGAGGCTGTTTAGAATTATGTAAATACATATTAATATCTATATAAACCTAATTAAAGATTGTTAATACCAAAAGGCATAGACAAGTAGTTTTGTATAGGTTGAATCTGTTTACAGTGATTTATAGTTGACATTTTAATACACAGGAATTTAGAAAGTCATAGAGTTTAAAACAGGTACTCACCCATACCCACATGTGCGCATGCACACATACACACAAACATACACATACATATGTACTAAAGAAAAAAGATTGAGACCAACCTATGGGAAGAAAGTTAGGCCGGGCGTGGTCGCACACGCCTTTAATCCTAGCACTTGGGAGGCAGAGGCAGGCGGATCTTTGTGAGTTCAAGGCCATCCTGGTCTACAATGTGAGTTCCAGGACAGCTGAGGCTACAGGGAGACCCTGTCTCGAAAAGACAAAAAAAAAAAAGAAAGTTGCGTTCTTAGTCAATGAGAAACACAAGATCATTTCCACAGTTAGGTTTGGGTTTTAAATTTCCACAGAAAGCTGTAAAGCTGGCCCCTCCCCCCTCCACTGTCTGGAGGGGGCGGTGCTGAACCCCTGTAGCTTAGTCTCCAGGCCAGTTGTAGGGGCCAGGGGAGAGGGAACAGAGCAACAAACCTTGGACTAGGTTAACCAGA
Source organism: Rhizomys pruinosus (assembly GCA_009823505.1). Classification (NCBI taxonomy): domain Eukaryota; kingdom Metazoa; phylum Chordata; class Mammalia; order Rodentia; family Spalacidae; genus Rhizomys; species Rhizomys pruinosus. The sequence continues at coordinate 601,553 of VZQC01000081.1, read as the reverse complement.
GGATTTACAAACAGCTACAAACTGAAAAGGTAACAGTTTCACTTTGGTTTTGTTCTTTTAGAGGCAGGGCCTGCCCTGGTCCCAGCTGGCCTGGAGCTCACCATGCAGACCAGGCTGTCCCATCCCCAGTGCTAGGACTAAAGGCCTGGGCCACCACACCCAGCCTCAACAGAAACCAATTTGAAAGCAAGGCAGATCCCAAAGTCTGGAACTTAAGAGCCCAGTTTGCATTACAGAAGGCTGGCCTCTAGAATGAGGCCCTGGAGGAACTCAGCTGATAAAAAAGAAAACCTGAGCTGACTTAGTCACAGTAAAGACTCCAAGAAACCCTTTTGAAACATACTTTAACTGTAATTGTCTTTTCACAAACTCCCAATGCAAGCCAATATCCGCCAGGCCAATTCCTGGATGGGGAGTTGTCTCCACTACCCCAGCCTGCCCAGAACTTTGCCGCTAAACACCCCCC
>VZQC01000081.1:570709-590777 GCA_009823505.1 Rhizomys pruinosus | reverse complement strand
AAAAAAAAAAAAAAAAAAAAAAGAGAGAGAGAGAGAGAATGTATGGTCGGGTATGTAAGTGCACTCATGACGTGCAATGAAGTCAGAAGAAAGCATTGAATTCCCCTGCAACTGGAGTTATGGACAGTTGTTAGTCACCATGTGGGTGTTGGGAACTAAACCCAAGTCCTCTGCAAGAGCAGTCAATGCTCTTAACCACTGAGCCATCTCTCCAGCCCCCAGGAATTAGATTTTAAAAATCTTGTATGTATATATATATATTTTTTTTGGTCTTTTTGAGACAGGGTCTCCCTCTAGCCCCAGCTGTCCTGGAACTCACTCTGTAGACCAGGCTGGCCTTGAACTCACAAAGATCCGCCTGCCTCTGCCTCCCGAGTGCTAGGATTAAAGGCGTGCACCACCACGCCCGGCTTCTTGTATGTATTTTTATTTTACATGTATGGATGTCTTGTCTGCTTGTACATAACTGTACCACATGTATACAAGGCCTGCAGAGGGCAGAAGACAGCATCGGATGCCCTGGAACTGGAGTTATGGATGGATTTTGCCTCCCATGGGGGACCTGGGAACTGAATCTGGGTCTTCTGCAGGAGCAGCCAGTATTCTTAACAGTGGAGAGCCCTCTCTTTAACCCATGGAATTGGATTTTTTTAAAAGGGGGCGGGGGGGTGCTGGAGAGATGGCTTAGTGGTTAAGAGTGCCGACTGCTCTTGCAAAGGAACCAGGTTTGATCCCCAGCACCAATTCCAGGAGAACTCCAGTTCCAGCGGAATCCGACGCCCTCTTTGGACCTCTGCAGACCTCTGCGGCATTGCACAACACGGGTGCACAAACCTACATGCAGACAGTACATTCATACACATAAAAAATAATAAAAAAATAAAAAATTTTAAAAAGGAGGGCATGGGAAACTAATGAAATATTTAAATAGTGGATTCCTTAATGACATTTGGATTTTTAGAAAAATTATATGTTTATAGCAGATGAGTTGGAGGAGGCCAGGCTGAATGCAGGAATATCAGTGGGGAAGCTGCTAGAGAAAGAGCTGGAGGAGACAGTAGGAAGGAGGCTAGTAACGCCTGGAGTGAGAAGGGAAGGTGGGTGAAAGAGGTGCTTATGGTTAGAAATAGTAAAATTGGCCTCCGGGTAGAGCTCAGTGGGAGTGTGCTTGTCCAGCATGTGTGGCCCAGCTTTTATCTCAGCTCTACATATATTTATGTATATGTACAAATTGGGATTGATTGAAGGGTTTTTTTTGGTTTGTTTTATTGTTTTACAAGGTCTTGATGTGAACTCACTATATGGCCAGGCTGGACTTGAACTTTGGGTAATCCTCCTGCCTCAGCTTCCTGAAGTGCTAGAATTATGAGCTTGTGTCACAGTGCCTGGCCGAGTGGAGGATTTATTTTATTTTTGTTTCTGGTGAGGTGAATGATGATTTGAATGTAGGGCAAAATGTTTAATTAGGAGAAAGGATGAAAGAGATTATGAGATTTTAGAATAGGTTTGTGGCAGTAGTTATAGCCACAGTGGTGGCTATAAGAAGGAGAGTGAGGAGAGGTGTGAGAGAACATGAAACTGATCACATTTAAAGACAAAGCTGACCTGTGATCACAGCTCCAGGAGGTTGAGGTGAAAAGACTTGCAAGTTCAAGGCCTGGCTGAACAACAGTGAGACCCCTCTCAGAGAGGCTAAAAGAAGATAAAGAGGGGTTGGAGATGTAGCTCAGTGGTGGAGTACTTATCCTAGGTTCAATTCTGTAGGGGTAGAATGCCAGGGAGGGGAGGTATGGGGATATGAGAATGAGAATGAATCAGATCGAACCAAGATGTTTTAAAGGAGTGGCCAGTCGTGTTGGCACACAGGGTGCAGACAGGACTGCTGAGGACTTGAGGTGTTGAGCTAAGAGTAGAGGACACGTCTCTGGTAGCAGCAGGGAGGCTGAAATAACAAGGATTGCCACAAGCTCAAAGCCAGCCTGGCTCTCATAGCAAGTACCAGGTGAACTAGGACTACATAGGAAGACCCCTTTTCAAAAAAAATGAAACAAGGGCTGGAGAGATGGCCTAGCGGTTAAGAGCATCGACTGCTCTTGCAGAGGACCTGGGTTCGATCCCCAACACCCACATGGCGGCTGAGAACCGTCTGTAACTCCAATTCCAGGAGAACTACAGTTCCAGGGGAATCCAACACCCTCTTCTGATCTCCGTGGCATTGCACGACACGGGTGCACAAACCTACATGCAGATAGTACATTCATACACATAAAAAAATAAAAAAATAAATAAATGAAACAAAATGCCAAACCCCCCAAAAAGAAAAAGTATCTGTTAGGCCTGGCAATTAGAAAGTCATGATGATTAGAACTCGGGAGGTAGAGGCAGGCGGATCTTTGTGAGTTCAAGGCCAGCCTGGTCTACAGAGTGAGTTCCAGGACAGCTGGGGGCTACAGGGAGACCCTGTCTCAAAAATAAAAAGAAAAAAAGAAAGGCATGATGATCGTGTCTACAGCAGTTTTAGTGTATTGGAGATAAAGTGAATCAGTAAAAATGTTTTTTTTGTTTTGTTTTGTTTTGGTCTTTTCGAGACCGGGTCTCCCTGTAGCCCCAGCTGTCTTGGAACTCTCTCTGTAGACTAGGCTGGCCTTGAACTCACAAAGATCCGCCTGCCTCTGCCTCCCAAGTGCTAGGATTAAAGGTGTGCCCCACCACGCCCGGCTAAAAATGTTTGGTTTTTTAAAATTAGTTAAATTAAAAAAGAAATTTGACAGAGACTATAGGAATATAACCCCAGCCTGCCTAGACCTCACTATCTAGACCAAGCTGACCTCCATCTCACAGATTCATCTGCCTCCACCTCCTGAGAGCTAAGATTAAAGGTGTGTGCCACCATACACAGTGTTCTTTTACTTTTTAGATTAAAACAATTATGTGTATGTGTGTATGCCCATGTGTCTGTCTGCCATGTGGAAGAAGGTATTAGGTCCCCTGGAGCTGGAGCTACAGGTGTGGGTGCTGGAAACTGAACTCACGAAGAGCAGTAAGCACACTTATCTGGTAGCTTTCTTTCTAGTCCCAGTAAAAAAGAAAAAAAAATCTGTAAAAAAATTTATTGTGGGCATTTTTTTTTTTTTTTAATTGAGACAGGGTCTCCCTTTAGTCCCAGCTGGCCTGGAGCTCACTATGTAAACCAGGCTGGCCTTGAACTCACAGAGATCTGCATGCCTCAGCCTCCAAAGTGCTGGGATCAAAGGCATGCGCCACCACACCCGGCCTAAGACGGTTCTTAGCCACCATGTCAGTGCTGGGAATTGACCCGAGTCCTCTGCAAGAGGTGCTCTTAACTGCTGAGCTCTCTCTCCTGTGCCCCCCCCCCAATTTATTGTTTTTATTTTATGTGTATCAGTGTATTGCCTGCATGGATGTAGGTGCACCTGTGTTGTACAAACCCTGCGGAGGTCAGATCCCCTGGAACTGGAGTTGTTAGCCAACATGTCAGTGCTGGGAACCAAGTCAGTCCTCTGCAAGAGCAGCCAGTGCTCTTAACCAGTGAGCCATCTCTTCAGTCCCCAAACTTAATTTTAGAAGGTTTTTTTAATGTAAAGTTATTTCCAAAAAACTTATTATTTATTTGACTCTGACACCCTCTTCTGACCTCTGCAGCATTTGCATTGTGCACACAGGTGCACAAACCTGCATGCAGACAGTACATTCATACACATAAAAAAATAATAAAATTAAAAATAAGAGCTTCTCAGAGCTTTTAGCTTTATACAAATAATTTTTGAAAGATAAGTAGGGGTAGACTACAGTGAGAACAATATAATGTGTTATAGGTTCATTTGCTGTCAGGTGACTTAATTAAAAAAATTTTTTTTAATTTTATTTATTTTTGTATGTGTATGAGTGTACTGTCTGCATGTAGGTCTGTGCACCTGTTTCGTGCAATGCTGTGGAGATCAGAAGAGGGTGTCGGATTCCCCTGGAACTGGAGTTAAAGACGGTTCTCATCCGCCATGTGGGTGCTGGGGATCAAACCCGGGTCCTCTGCAAGAGCAGTTGGCGCTCTTAACTGCTAGGCCATCTCTCCAGCCCCCAGGTGATTTAATTTTTACTCTTGGGAATATGTACCTTTTTTGGGGGGGGGGTGAATATGTACCTTTCTAGTGGACAGTCCTAAAGCAGGCCATCTTGTGGTTCTGACATTTCTCTAATGACAAGTGTGGATGTTTCCCTGGCATGCTGTTCCTATTATAGTTTGCTGAGGATGGTGTTAGAGAAAGTGTCACTTTTGCTCAAATATTTGTAGTATTTTAAAAATAACAATCAGGGGCTGGGGAGATGGCCTAGCGGTTGAGAGCGCCGACTGCTCTTGCAGAGGACCCGGGTTCGATCCTCAGCACCCACATGGCGGCTGAGAACCCTCTGTAACTCCACTTCCAGGAGAACTCCAGTTCCAGGGGAATCCGGCGCCGTCTTCTGACCTCCGTGGCATTGCACGACACAGGTGCACAAACCTACATGCAGACCGTACATTCATACACATAAATAAATAAATAAATAAATAAATAAATAATATAAAAAATTAAAAAAATAAAAATAATAATCAGGTCAGCATGACATTTTGTGATTTGTTACTTAAGAATTCAAGGGAAATAGTTGTGTAGTCAGCCTTTCCATTTTGGGTGGGGGGGGTGAGGCAAGGGAATGGAATTCCACATCATGCACTGAGCGCATTATCGTAAAATCAACTTGTTCTTGATTTCTAGGATGATTATTACTGAAACTAGCCTCTAAAAATATTTTTTATTTACTTTTTGTTTTCTTGAGTCAAGGTGTCACTGTGTTAGTCCTGCCTTCCTGAAACTGACTACGTAGACCAGTCTGCTCATAAACTTGCAGCAATCCTACTGCCTCTGCCTCCCAAGTGCTGGGATTACAGGCATGCACCACAACACCTGACTTTAGCCTTTAGAGGCTGGGGGAGATGACTTAGGGAGTGAAAAGCACTTGTTGCATAAATGTAAAATGTAAAGATCAGTGCTTTCCTCATAAATTATATAGGTGGTCTTTTTTTTTTGTCTTTTCGAGACAGGGTCTCCCTGTAGCCTAGCTGTCCTGGAACTCAATCTGTAGACCAGGCTGGCCTTGAATGCACAAAGATCTGCCTGCCTCTGCCTCCCAAGTGCTAGGATTAAAGGTGTGCGCCACCGATTGTAAGGGCTGCAGAGAGATAGGGGTGAATCATGAGACTACAGGATTATAGTCTGGACTCCTAACTGATCAACATGCCTGTGCATAAAAGCTTCTCCAACTGGACTATGGGAACCTTGGGTTGTTCAAAATTTGGACACAGATACTTGCAAAATGTACCAATTACCTAATTGTATGACGTACTGAGTAACATCAATGTTATCTGCAAACAACTGTGTCATTATATTGTAGAATCCCTTAAAAATAAAAAAAAATTAAAAAAAAATAAAAGGCAAAGGGCTTCAAGGCAGTCCGGGCAGGGGCGGAAAAAGGTGGGGAGGGGCGGGGCCAAGAAGGCGCACGCAATGTGAGCCAAACCGGCGAGGGGACAAAAACTCAAGGGGGGGCCGGGCACAAGAAAGCACGGACAAAAAAACGAGGGGAAGGAGCACGACAACAGCCGCAGAAAGGAGGAGAACCGGGGGGTGGTAAAAAGCGAACGGGACCGGAGGGGAGACGGCAGCTCGCATGATGAGGCCTCAAAGCTAAAGCATAGCGACCAGCCAATTTTTCCACGGCAAAGCTCACATGAATGGGAAATGCCGGAGTGCGTTAAACTGCTGCAAAGAAGAAACTCCAGTGAATAGTAGATGTGGCCAAAAACATTTTCCTCGATCGTCCACAGGCATCAGTTGAGGAAAAGGGAGGCATTTGGGTTGTTGATCTCGGAAAGCTCCTATCACATACATTGTGAGGAAAGCTGAATAAACAGGGCCCAAGCGTGAACCATGAGTATATCTCTGGCGAGTTGGGGGGTGAGTCCTTTGTGGATCAGGCCTTGAGTTGTAGGGCTGGAGTACAGGTTAAGCAATGTTCATATCCAAGTCTTCCAAGGGTTTGCCCCACTGCTTTCCATAAGGCTACAAGAGAGTTTTGAGAATAATTCTCCCCATGTCAGAGCAAACAAAAACGAAGACTTTAATTGGATTTTATTAGATGTGGGCTTTCACTGATTTTTGGTAGTCCATACAAAGAAGGGAGTTTGAAAAAGTTCTTGGTATGACTGTTAATGATGGGTCTGCCCATTCACTGGAAGCCAATTAATAACATAGAGTGGGTGTATAAAAATGAGAAGTAAACATTTAATAGGCAGCTGGATACAGTTTGGCTTGGAAAAAAAAAAAAAAGAGTTATTTACAATTATCCCACCAAGAAGACATTGGATTATAAAGTGGTTTCCCCTTTCCCCACAAACACTCCAACATATGTTGTCTTTTGTTTTCTTGATCGAAGCCAGTGCGTGTATTGAGTAAGATATATATTAAGTGATTTTGATTTGCATTAAATATCTTCTAGATTCGTTAGGAATATAGAAATTCCCCTTGGTGTTTACTGATATGCTGTGGTCTGGGGCCAAAAGTCCCGCAGAGGGGATAAGATCCCGACTGAGTAGAAGAGTGACTTCCATAGGGTTGGTATAGCTTAGTGCAGGATTATCCAGCATGCCAAGGCACGTTTTCCATGTGGTAGTATAGATTGAGCTTTGTGAATCCTGATGAACATATTAGGCTTTACTCTTGACTAAGTATTCCAATGGTGAGATCATCCGATGCCTCTTCACTGTGTTTGAGAGAGCTTTCATTGTGCTTTCCTTCCAGTCAGATGCCGTCTGAATCCAATTGTGGAAGGGGGATGCTCCTTTAGCCATGGCGACGCCGGAGGGGATAGCCGTGTGCTGTCAGGGCTGGTCTCAGGAAGAGAAAGAAATCTACAGAATCACAGATAGGGGATGGAAAGAAGTGTTATATGTGTGTCAAGGTAGACTGATTGGAAGTGGTCAACTGTGCGGATACTTAGAATATCTACTTGGACACTCCTGGATGTGAGGGAGCCGGTGGAAACGTGGGAAATTGTGGACCTTATGTTGAGAACTGTCTGGTGGCCACGCTATGGAGTAATTTTTGCAAGAGTAGCCACAGCCACACGGAATGGGAAGCGCTACCGGACCACCTGGGACAGGTTTGTTGTGTAAATGCATAAGAATCACAATGAATTGGTGAACAGCCTTTATCAACTAGGCACTCGGAGGGGGCAAGAGGGCAGGCGTGTGTCTGTGTGGAAGTTCAAGCACCAGGATCCTTGTCTACAGGAGGGGTGAGTTCCAGGACACCTGAGGTTACTCGCACAGGATAGCATATTTTCAGAAAAACACACACGTTACCTCAAAAGACAAAAAAAAAAAAACAAATAAAGCATGGCTGATGGATCTGGAGAATGGCTAGTGGTGGAATAAGAAAGGGCACCAAGACTGTTTCCAGTGCAGAGAGACAAACCCGAGGTTTAAGTCCAGCACCCACATGGCTACAAAGAAAGTCATAAGAACCATCTTTAAGGCCGTAACATGGTGTGTGGCACACAGCTTTTGAATTCTAAAGCACTGGGTAATCAGAGTCAAGTGGGATCTCTGTGGAGTTCCAGCCAGTTTTTTTTTTTTTTTTTTGCCTGTTCTACAGAGTGAGTTCCCCAGGCGCAGCTGGGGCTACAGGGAGACCCTGTCTCAAAAAAAAAAAAAACAGCATTTGTTCGACATTGTCTTGAACGAATCCAGTAAAGCAAGCGTGTAGTCACGTCCAGAAGATTGCCTGTGCTAACTTCTCTAATGCCTCCAGGTTCCTGCCCTGTGGTGTATACGACTCCTTGGGCCTCCACAATTGTATGAACGAGTTTGACCGCTAAAGGAGATGGTAATACAAAAACCCTTTCCTCCCCAAGGTGAATAGGAATTTGTCAATAATATGTGTTTTGGGTGCCCTCAATAGGTGATGAGAAAACAAACTAAATACAGAAAAGAGTGGCCATCTGGCTAAAGGAAAGAATCCATAGTCTGCAAAAAAAATAGAAAAATTGCAGCCAAAAACGTTCAGAAAGAAAAGCTTAAATAACTACAATATAAAAAGCTTCAATAATGGTACCCGAGTCGGATTAGAGAACAGAATATATTCTTCCAAAAATTTAACTTGCATGAAAAAAAGAACTAAAAACCAAGCAAAAAAAAACCCTCTCCTAGTTACATACTGCAGGAAAAATCTCCTGACGTCATCCGCATGCGACTAGGAAAAGGATATTCCGGAAATCACCTTTAAAAAAAATGTACACATCAGAGTGCCTAAAGCTAAGGGGAAAACAGCAGTCATCGGCCGCTATAAAGGAGCTTCTTTTAAGGGGCGCACCGAAATGCCTAAAGACACCGGGTAAACTCCCATTTTTCAAATGTCCAATTCAAACCATCCTACCCGAAAAATAATGAAATTTAAGGTAGAAAGAGAAAAGAAAGGAGGGAAATTTAACAGAAAAGAAGAGCCTGACTGATAAATTGGAATACCCGAGTAAACGTTAAAGATTACACAAATTCCCACCTTTTTGCTCTTTAAATGAGGTCCTGTAACTGACCAAGGTTAAATTATAACTATAGCAACTGAGCTGGCATGCACCAGCTTTCACTCTTGCAATATCCTTGCACACAAGCAGAACCTGCCTGCTTGAAACAAGGAGTAACTACAGGCAGCCAGAAGCAGAAGTAATAAGGACCGGCTGTAGGAAGCAATGTTAACAGAATGGTCTAAAGAAGCAGGTTGGTTGTTAGGGGCTCCGTGTAAGAAACAGGTGGCTAGAAAAGCATAGGTTTAGGGGACTCATAGACATGCTATGGTAATAAACATAAGCAAAAGTGGGAACCACACAGTGTCATGGTGGATCTGCCTAAAAAATAATAAAAGCTGGCTGATATCAACCAGAATCAAAATTCGTTTAATTCCTTAAATCAAAAGCTACATACAAAGAAGGGAAGTGGTACTACGAGAAGTTCCAGAGCATCTTACTGCCATATATCCACTTAAAACATGCAGAATTCTCAGCGCTGAGTAAGAACAAAAGGACGCAGCCATGCAATTAATCCCCTTTGATCCATTTCCGTAAAGCAGCCCCGAAAGACAAGCCATATACATGTCCAGCACCAATTAACATAAACCAAGGTCCTTACATCGTTCTCAAGTCCAAAGAATTTAAAACCAAGACAAGAACATTTTGCTGAACTGGGGGGGGAGAAGTCTCAGTGGTCTTTTAGGACACCAGGCCAAGGCTTGGAAACATCACCAAAAAAAAAAAGAAGATCCTGTTTGAAGCCCCTTCAGGGCCCTTCTAGACTATAGGACATGAGCTCGTGTGGGTGGTGGGTGAATGCCCACGAGGGGGAAAAGGTTTATTTGGTGACAAATTTGGCGATCGGACCACCTAGCCACTAGTATAATACTCAAGAATAGAAACCGAGCTCTCTGAAAAAACCTGTGGTTGCTCAAAAATTAAAAGGACACAGGTATAATATTCCTGAAACAGGCGCACAATTGGCTATGAGAGATATCAAGCAGAAATCTTAAGTCTAAACAACACATGACACAACATGTCAAAAGGCAACCATTAGAGTTATATTCCTGAACCAAATCAGCTTGGTTTTTTGTTTGTTTTTTTGATGTTTATTTAGTTCCATGCTCCATCCCCAAATTCATGATTTATTACCGGTTAAGAGACGTGACCTGGTGCTGGGTCCACCATAAACAGACCTTTGTAGGTATCCACTCCCTTCTAATGCGGATGTTAGCCAAAAGAGGGAAGTAAAAGAAAGAAACAAAAGGGAAGGAAAACGAGAATACTTTCCCCTGGTGTCCGTCATTCCTCTGGGGGTGTCACGGGTGCGCGGGCTTGCCTTATCTATAAAATAGATCTAGTGGAGGAACGACTGTATTAGATCAAAAGGCCCAAAAATTTCAGAGGCAGCCTCTGCGGTCACATTGGCAATTCGCAGGCAGAATCACTCTTCACTTGGATAGCTTCTCATCACTGATCACTCATCAATTTTTTCCAATTACCAAAAAACCCAGGCTTAAAAAACCCTTTTCTGGATGAGGTGCGGTGGTTGCTAGGGAGCGTTGGTGGCAAAAGTACAGCTTAATGTGCAATAAAGGAAAAGAGGATCGTATCTACGAACATAACTGGTCAACAGTGATCGAATTACGAAATAACGTCAAATAAAATACCAAACGAACTCCAGCAGGAACCAGTGTGAGTGCCTCCACCTACTTCCAGCCTCCCACCAAGAGGGAAATCTGCCTATAATACAGGGGCGCTGCTTGTCCCCCCCCCCCCCCAAGAAGCCGACGATCCAGAAACGGTGGAAAAACCCAAATGAGGCCATAAAAGATAAAGTACAAGGCTTACGGGCCTAGTTTAGTAAACTCTGAGATGGCCTAGTGTGGCTAGTGACTGATCGTCATAGACCATACACCCACATTCGAGGCGGAAAAATAAACTGATCCTGCGCCTAGAACTAACCAGAACTACCACCAAGTCACCAACAGTAAGGCTGCCCCACGTAGTAATCACAGCCTTGACATACTCTGTCCAATCCATGGGATGTGAAGCTGTGAGGGTGTTGCGGGAAAACTGCATAACGCTACGCCAGCCTTCGGGATCTCGCTGTAGAATATACCAAGTTCACATGGGAAGCTCGGATGAAATTCGCCTCAGTCTCGGTGCAGAGGCTTGGTGATCAGGCTTTGGCTTACAGAGCTAGCAAACCAAAACCCCAGCCGATGTCCAATTGTGAGAGTGGGAGGAGATGCCAGAAGTTTGGAAAAGGTAAGAATAAGGAGATCGGGTAAGTCAAAAATGTGTTGTGATGAGAATTTTCCCATGGCACTGCGGCTATCAGCTATCCATAGCTTAATAAACCCCGGACATCAATTAATGTGTACCTAAAAAGGGAAAGAAAACACATGTCACCAATACGACACACTCATTAAGCTCCTGAAACATAAGCACCCAAGACTGCGCGCTAGAAAGAGAAAATGGTCACAGTGCGTAGGTGACACAGATATTTGGATGTGGATGGTATGTTAAAAAGGCAGACCACCAAACTGAAATTTCTACAACACCACGGGAGAAAAAATGCTAAGAATATTAAATCAGACTAAAGGCCTGCCGCCCAGAGGAAAAAAAAAGGGAAAAAGAAGAAAAGAAAAGGGAAGGGAAAAAAGAAAAAAAAGAGAGGAAGGGAAGAAGAAAAGAGAAAAAAAAAAGGGGGGAAGGGGGAAAGGAAGAAAGAAAAAGAAAAAAGAGAAGGAGGAATGTGTGGAAAAAAAAATCCCTGACATACTCAGAAAAAAATACAAAGGAGCTATCAAAGAATTAGTCCTGGCTGCCGAATCTGGGAAGGCAACAGAACCACGCCTAATTCCACTACCTCCAACCCTCCTTTAGGTCATTGTTGAGGAGTGAGGGGCGACAGAACAGCAGAAAAGAAACCGACCAAGCAAGAGGTCACCATTGTGAACGGTAGTGTGTGTCGTGTGCGCGTCATCGCTAGGAAGAAAAGCCGTAAAAACGCAGTCCAATGAGAAGAGCTCATTTAGAGTGAATGCCTAGCATAGATAGCCAGGGCGAGGCGAGAGGGCTGAGCTAAGAAGAGACCAGATGCAGGCATCTATCTAGACACAAAAAAAAGCTCGAGCCTCATGTTTTGATACTAACAAAACTGTCTTCACAAACATAAAGCACAAACGACGCTTTTAATTCAGTGTCCCCATCTCTATATTCGTATGAATGTTAATCAAAGGGAACACCCATGGGTATAACTATATGTGTGTTTTGACACGGGTCTCCCTGTAAGCAAGGGAGGACAGCTGGCAATTGAACTCAACAGAGAGCGCACAACTGCCTCTGCCGAAATCCCAAGTAAAAGCTAGGATTGGAAAAAAAAGAAAAAAAAAAGGAAGGCAGTGCACACCGCGCCTGGCCACCCCCCATGTTTGGTACTTTTGTAACATCGTTTGATTCCTGAAAGAAAGGACTAACATGTAGGGAAAAACAAGAAAAATCAACTCAAAAACCAAAAGGTTGTCCTCAGACCCGATCATGCACCGGCTATGGCACCAAAAAAAATCCACACACTACAACAAACACGATAATAAAAATAAGCTTGAACAAAGAATAGAAATTAGAGCTGGAAAGATGGCTCAAAAAGGCAGCTGAAGAAAGAGAGTAGAAGTTGTATACCAGACTCATTATGCAATGTCACCAGAGTTTCAGTCCAAGCACACCACGATATGTAGGTGGATCATAACGGTCGTAAGTAGCTCCAAGACTCCAGGGAAGATCAGAAAAATGTCATTTGACATCAAAGCCCCTGAGGGCACCTGCTCACATATAAAATCCAATACACACAAAGAAAAAAAAAAAAAAAAAGAACATCACATAAAACAGAACGGTAATTAAAGAAAACAGTAAGACGCAAGGTACCAAAAAAAAAAAGTAGTGAAATAAGAGATCTTGATAAAAAAGTTAATTTTGTTTGTGTTTGAATAATTTATGTTGGAATTTGTAAAAATAGTTTTAGACATGGTCTACCGTGTAAGGGCCCTAGGCTTTCTGAAGAACAAAAGCTCTATGTAACGACAAGGGAGTCCCCGTGGCCTCAAGACGCACAGAAGAGAATATCGCCTGCCTCTGCCTCACAAAATGCTGGGATACAAGGCGTGAATGCACAAGCAGCACAAAAACGGAAAAACACACGTGGCCAAAACTCGTGTAGGAAAAGTAAATTAATCCCGCACGTGGGAACAGATGGAGCAGGGGCATAGTCTAACTGTTTGTCTCAAAAAACAACACTCAAATAAAAAATGAATACAAAAATAGCTGGAGAGTCGTAAGGGGGAAAAGTGGAAAGCAGCTCATCCACTGCTGGTGGGAATTGTAAACTTGTACAGCCACAATAGTAAGGAAAAGCAGTTGTGAAAAAAACCTTGGGAACAAAACTCGGAATTGAATCTTAAAAGCAACCTGACCATAAGACCATCCAGGGTATAATACCGAAACAAGACTCAGCTTAAAGGGGCCGGGGGGAAATCAAAGAGGTACATGGCACAGCCATGTTTATTGCAGCGCTCCACAATAGTGAAGATCTTGAACCAACCCAAATGTGCACCCTAACAAAGAATGATGAGTGGAATAGTGAAAATATAGGGTACAAATCACACATGGAAGTCGATCAGCGGGAAAGAAATATGACATCATGAACTTGGCAAGAAAATGGAATGGAGCTAGCAGATATTATGTTAAGTGAAAAGTAACACAGTCCCAGAAAAACAAATGAAGAATAGTTATCCCTCAGCTGTGGATGCTAAAGGCCGTACCAGTTGTAAGGCAAAGTGGAAGCAATTAGGTTATATTCCTCACTGATCTAAAGAAAAAAGACATGTGTACTCTCATATTGTGTATCTCTTAACAGGTTCGAGAACTAAGCTAAACAATTTATTTTCAGAGTTAGGAATTTTCGGTATATGAATGGAGGCTATATATGCATATTTTAGAGGAATAGAGATCAGGGCGGAAGATGGCCTAGTAGGTTAAGAGCACCGTACGCTCTTGCGGAGATCCTGGTTCGATCCCCGCACCCACTGGCTGACCTGAGAACCGTCTGGATAACTCGAATGCTCAGGAGAAGTCCAGTTTCCAGGAGGAATCTGCAGACCTCTTCTTTCTCTGACCTCCGCGGCAATTGCACGAAGGTCGGGTGCACAAGACTTCATTGCAGACAGTACATCATACACATACAATAAATAAATAAAAGAAAAAAAAAAGATCAAAGGAAATGCGGAAAACTAGTTTGTAATGACATTATGTCTAACCACAGTATTTTTTTTTTTTTTTTTTTTTTTTTTTTTTTTTTTTTTTTTTTTTTTTTTCCAAAGGATACAATTTTATTATAGATGTGATGTATCAGGTTGGTTTAACTTATCCTTTCTGGGTGTTTAACAATCATACTTAATGCCATACCAATTTTGGCTGAGGGTCTTAAGTGATAACGTTGTTCCTTGCCCTCAGAGTTCAACTAAGTCCCAGGGGACTAAGGACATTTCAAAATGTTCTGTAGCTGTGAGGAGTCACCTGTCCTCCTGTTCAGGGAGATCTTGGAGATCCACTAATGGGACTTCGCCAGTGTCCAGTCTATAAAGAGGTGTGTCTGCTTATGCTGCAAAAAGGGAAGCCTGGTCTAGCAAGACCTGACTTGTCCTCCAGTGGATGGAAACGGGTGATTGAAAAGCCAACAGGAGCAGGGCTCCCTCCCCCACAAAAACAAAAACCTGAGTGACACTTGAGGACCAGATCCCAAGTGACCTTGAGAAACAAAAAATCTTGGGTAATCTGGGCTAACGTGTGGTCTTAGACATCCAAAAGGAAAGTAATACCAGAGATAAATAAATAGTAAATCCTGAGAATTTAGACAGGTATAAAACTTGGGATCTTAGGAAAAAGGAATAAAAAGAAAAAAAAAAAAAAAAGCACAGTTATGTGCTGTGTGCGTGTGCCCTGTCTACTAAAAGTGCGGTACCCTGTTGGCTGCCGCTTTGGCCATCCTCAAAGACCGGACAGCGCGTGTCAACCTTCCAATATGGACTCATGTCTCTCCAAGAATCCTCCAAACCTTCAGTGCCAGATGGGGACGGCTGAGACATCCAGCTTGTGGACTGAGCTACTACTGGGATTTCTGCCTCTCTAGCATACAGACTCCCCATTGTTGGATACCCAGGCTGTATCATGAAACCCAATACAAATAGATCAAGACAGGGTTTTACTGACCACCCATTTGAGGACCTTCATTTTACATGGGAAGGGAAAACCCCAGTGTGGAATCAAAAGGGCAGAACTGATGGTGGTTTGGCCTTTCCAAGGAGGAAACTTCAAACAATTCCTTAAGGAAAACATCTTTCAGCCTAATTAAAAAAAAAAAAAATCACAAGCTGAAAGATGCTAAACCTATGATATATGTGGGCATGCATATGTGCATATTTTGGAGTGATGGCAATATATGGGAAGGAATAATAATNAACAACAGAAAGACTTCATCAAAGAACTGACTGAAACAGTGAACTTCTGCTCAAAACAGTAAACTTCTGCATTGAGAATTTTGAGAGAGACTGAGAAAAAGATGAAAAACATGTTTGGAAGAATGCATGAGCTCTAGTGGGGTGGGGGGCAGGGAGGGGGGCACGGGTCTAGATTTGATTTGTAATTTTGTATAAAATACAAAGAGCTTCAATAAAACATTGGCTTTGGAAAAAATAATAAAAAAGGTAAAAATCACACAAAAAAAGAAAAACAACAAAAGAAAGACGTGCTATTTAATTGCTAGTGCATAATTATGAGTCTTATGTACACAGTACCATTCTTTTTTGTGTGTGTGATTCTAGTGTGAAGTACCATTCTTATAAGATTACCAATCGGGGCTGGAGAGATGGCCTAGCGTTTAAGAGCGCCGACTGCTCTTGCAGAGGACCCGGGTTCAATCCCCAGCACCCACATGGCGGCCGAGAACCGTCCAAAACTCCAATTCCAGGAGAACTCTAGTTCCGGGGTAATCTGACACCCTCTTCTGACCTCCGCGGCATTGCACGACATAGGTGCACAAACTTGCATGCAGACAGTACATTCATACACATACAGAAATAAATAAAATTTAAAAAAATATTAAAAAATGCTAAAAAAAAAAAAAAGAACTACAAGATAAAAAAATTGTAGGGACTGGAGAGATAGCTCAGCAGTTAAGAGCATGGTCAGCTCCTGCAGAGGACTTAAGATTGATTGCCAGCACCCCTGTCAGGTGTCTCACAACCTCCTGCAGGTGGTTGAACTCCAGTTCTAGAGATCTGACACCTCTGGTCTCTACAGGCACCCACACTCATACATACATATCCATACATAGACACACATATGTAATTTAAAAATAAAATTAATCTTTAAAAAAATTAATCAACAGCTACCTAATTGGACTTAAATCCATTAAATGGGAAGGAACTCGTGTGACACTGTAAAGCTAGCCAAATATACATGGCTGCACAGTTCATAGATCTTAGAGAAAACCCCAAGACAATCACATCCCTAGACAAATAAAATTTCTTTTTTTAATGTAATACTTTTATTGATGTTTTATGTATTTCATACATCATTTTTCATTTCAATTTAGACATATTCCCTTTTCCTTCTTCCCACCCCATCCCAGTTCATGCACTCTGCCATATATGTCCTGCATCTTTCTCTCAGTCTCTCCAAAGTTTTTCTCTGCAAAGATTTATTGTTCTAGGCAGAGTTCAACCACATCAGTCCATTCCTTGACCCAGTCCTCATGCTGCCATGGTTCCCTCCCAGAGTACGCCCATGTACACGTCATATATGTACCAGAATTACGTCCTCCAGGAATAAACTGTATGTCAACTCCGATATATGTCCAGGAGTTCAAAATTTTTCCTTTTAATTTTATATCACTCTAAAATATGAATATAGGGGCTGGAGAGATAGCCTAGCGGTTAAGAGCACCGACTGCTCTTGCAGAAGACCCAGGTTCGATCCCCAGCACCCACATGGCAGCTGAGAACTGTCTGTAACTCCAATTCCAGGAGAACTCCAGTTTCAGGGGAATCTGACGCCCTCTTCTGACCTCCACGTCATTGCACGACACGGGTGCACAAACCTCCATGCAGACAATACATTCATACAAATAAATAAATAAATAAATAAATAAATAAATAAATTCTAAAAAAAACTTAAAAAAATAAAATATGAATATATACCTTCTGGCCATATATATTAATTACCATATCTTAAAGTAAGTGGTAAGTTAATTCTAGGGCTCATTATGAGATTCACATTATAATATCACAGTTGCTTTCAGATAGAAAGAAATATAACAATAATGTTGCTCAGCTTGCCATTCAATTGGGAGATTTGGTACTAGCATCCACAATTGAGGGAACCCATTCTCCATTTTTTTTTAACATTAAAAAAAATTTTTTTATTTATTTCTGCATGTGTATGTACTGTCTGCATGCAGGTTTGTGCACCCGTGTTGTGCAATGCCACAGAGGTCAGAAGAGGGTGTCGGATTCCCTGGAACTGGAGTTCTCCTGGAATTGGAGTTTCAGACGGTTCTTGGCCGCCATGTGGGTGCTGGGGATCGAACCCGGGTCCTCTGCAAGAGCAGTTGGCGCTCTTAACCACTAGGCCATCTCTCCAGCCTCCCCATTTGTTTTTTTGGGACCGTTATTTCACTTAGCTTCGAGTTCCATCTATTTACCTGCAAAGTTCATGATGTCATCTTTCTTTACTGCTGCATAGAACTCTGTTTTGTAAATGTACCACATTTTTGTTATCCACTCATTAGTTGAGGGGCATTTGGGTTGGTTCCAACTCTTTGCTATTGTGAAGAGAGCTGCAATAAACATGAATGTGCATATATCTTTGCAGTAAGATGAGTCTTCTGGGTATATACCTAGGAGTGGTATGGCTGGGTCAGGTAGTAGGTTCATTTTGAGTGTTTTAAGGGTTCTTCACACAGCTTTCCAATGGTTGTACGAGTTTACATTCCCACCAGTAGTGGATAAGTGTTCCCCTTTCCCCACAACCTCTCCAGCACTTGGTGTCTTTTGTTTTCTTGATCTTAGCCAGTATTATCTGAGTGAGATGATATCTTAGAGTGGTTTTAATTTGCATTTCCTTATTAAAGTTGTTGAACACTTAAGATGTTTCTTGCTGGGCATGGTGGTGCACGCCTTTAATCCCAGCACTTGGGAGGGAGAGGCAGGTGGTTCTCTGTGAGTTGAAGGCCAGCCTGGTCTACAGAGTGAGCTCCAGGCCAGCTAGGACTAAAGGGAGGCCCTATCTAAAAAAAAAAAAAAAAGATATTTCTCAGCCATTTTACTTCCTCACTGGTGAAGTCTCTGTTCAGCTCTTTACTCCATCTTTTGAGTGAGTCATTTGTTTTCTTCTTTATTTTTTGAGTAGTTTATATACTCTGGATGTTAATGCTTTGTCAGATGTATCACTGGTGAAGATTTCCTCCCATTCTGTGCATTTTCTCTTCACTTCCTTGATTGTTTCTTTTGCTGTTCAGAAGCTTTTGAGTTTGATGAGGTCCCACTTGTCAGCTGTTGACCTTATTTCCTGTGCAGCTGCTGTCTGATTTAGAAAGTCGTTTCCTACTCCTGTATCTTGTAGATTGCTACCAACTTTTTCTTCTATCACCTTCAGTGTTTCGGGTTTCATGTTGAGGTCTTTGATCCATTTGGAGTTGATTTTTGTTCAGGGTGAGGGGTAGGGGTTTATTTTTGTTCTACTTATGGTGATCCAGGTTTGCTAGCACCATTTGGTGAAGATGCTATCTTTCCTCCAATGAGCTTTTTTGGCTCCTTTATTGAATATGAGGTGGCTGAAATTGTATGAGCTCAAGTTTGGATCTTCAAAAAGCTCAAGTTTGGATCTCAAAAACATACCCATTGACCCATTGTGCTAGTACCAGGCTGTCCTTATGACGATAGCCCTGTAGTATAGCTTGAAGTCTGGTAAGGTGATCCCCCCCTATATTGCATTTTTGACTCAGGGTTGTTTTAGCTATTCGGGGTCTTTTGTCTTTCCATATGAATTTAAGGATTTTTTTCCCAAATCTATAAAGAAACTCTTGGGGATTTTAATTGGGATTGCATTGAATCTGTATATTAATTTGGGTAGAATGGACATTTTTCTATATTTTTCCAATCCATGAGCATGGAAGGTTTTTCCATCTTTTGATGTCATTTTCATTCACCTTCAGGAGTTTAAAATTTTTGTTGTGGAGATCTTTGATGTCTTTGGTTAGGTTTATTCCCAGGTTTTTTTGTTTTTGTTTTTGTTTTTTTGTGGCTATTGTGAGTGGGAAGGTCTCCTTGTATTCCTTCTCCAGTTGCTTGTTGTTGGTGTAAAGAAAGGCTACTGATTTTGCTAGGTTTATTTTGTATCCTGCCACTTTACTGAAACTCTTAATTGTTTTTAGAAATTTTCTGGTGGAGTTTTTAGAGTCCCTCAGGTAAAGTATCATATAATCTGCAAACAGGGATAGTTTGACTTCCTCTTTTCCAATTAGTACTCCTTTCATTTCCCTTTCTTATTTTATTGCTGTAGCAAGCATTTCAAGCACTATATTGAAGAGGAGTGGCAATAGGGGGCAGTCTTGCCGGGTTCCCACCTTTAAGGGGAATGGTTCTAATTTTTCTCCATTTAGGATGATGTTGGCTGTGGTTATATGGCTTTGATTACATTGAGGAATGTTCCCTTCAGTCCAATTCCCTCTAGAGCATTAAACATGAAGGGATGTTGGATCTTGTCAAAGGCTTTTTCTTTTCTTTTTTTTTTTTGTCTTTTCGAGACAGGGTCTCCCTGTAGCCCCAGCTAATCCTGAAACTCACTCTGTAAACCAGGCTGAGCTTGTACTCACAAAGATCCACCTGCCTCTGCCTCCCAAGTGCTAGGATTAAAAGCGTGTGCCACCACGCCTGGCGTCAAAGGCTTTTTCTGCATCAATTGAGATGATTGTGTGATTTTTGTTTTTCAGTCCATTTATGTGTTTTATGATATTTATTGATTTATGTATGTTGAACCATCCCTGCATCTCTGGTATGAATCCAACTTGATCATGATGGATGATCTTTTTGATGTGGGTCTGTATTTGATTTGCAAGTATTTCGTTGAGAATTTTTGTATCTTTGTTCATTAATGAGATGGGTCTATAGTTTTCTTTTTTGGTAGTATCTTTGCCTGGTTTTGGTGTTAGAGTGATGCTGGGTTCATAGAAGGAATTTGGGAGATTTCCCTCTGTATCCTCCTGAAAAGTTTAAGTAGTAAATGTTGTACCTCTTTAAATGTTTTATAGAATTCTGCTGTGAAACCATCTGGGCCTGGGCTTTTTTTTTTTTTTTTTTTTTTTTGTTCAGGTTTCTCCTTGTGCCTTTTCTGGGCC
>VZQC01000081.1:451990-552808 GCA_009823505.1 Rhizomys pruinosus | reverse complement strand
AAATCCCCCAGCTTAGGAGAGTCTTTGTTCAGCTGTGCCCTCTGCTAATGAGTCAATCAAAAGTAGCCTTTGCATCCCCAGCCCTGGAAGACCAGTGTGTGCCACCCCAGTGTGTGCCACCCCAGTGTGCACCACTGCCAGTGTGCGCCATCATGCCCAGCTTCTTTACTTTGTCCTGGAATTGGATTTCGAGCCTGACACTTGCATGGCAAGCGCTTTAGCAACTGAGCAGTCCTTCAGACCCCACTTTCTCGCACCCCTGTCTCTGCTTGCCTGTTCCTTCTCTGTGCTGCTTTCCCCATTCTATCTTATATTAACTATAGTTGTTCAAACTCCTGGTCTGATAAGCCTAACATTTCTGCCACACCTGGTTTAGTTCCTATGCTTTTTCTTTTTCTTTTTTCTTTTTGGCCACCACGCCTAGCATGGCATTTTTTTTTTTTTTTTATATGTATGAATGTACTGTCTGCATGTAGGCTTGTGCACCCATGCCATGCAATGCTGCGGAGGTCAGAAGAGGGTGTCAGTTTCCCCTGGAGCTGGAGTTAAAGATGGTTCTCAGCGGCCATGTGGGTGCTGGGGATGGAACCTGGGTCCTCTCCAAGAGCAGTCGGCGCTCTTAACTGCTAGGCCGTCTCTCCAGCCCCCTTGTATGCTTTTCTTTCTCCTTTAAACCATTTTTGGTTTTGCCTTTTGGTATAGTATGCCTTGTGATCTTTTCTTGGTAGCTGGACATGATGTACTAGGTAAAAGAAACAGCTATAAATAAGCCTTTTGTAATGTGATAGGTGTTGGGAGAAGGAGGGATGAATCCTGTGGTCCTATGATGAAGCCACAGTCATCTTCCGACACCCTGTTCCTCTGTACTGCTAACTTCACTGGTGCTGTTCAATGGTTTTTCCTCTTTCCAGGGGACAGGATGGGTAAAATGGGCCAGAGTAGGCATTGCTGTATTCTAGTAAAATAATTTCTCTTGGGAACAGACCTTGTTAAGAATAGAGTCCTTGGGCTGGAGAGAGAGCCTAGCAGTTAAGAGTGCTGACTGCTCTTGCAGAGGACCTGGGTTCAATCCCCAGTACCCACATACCGTCTGTAACACCAATTCCAGGAGAACTCCAGTTCGACAGGAATCCGACACCCTCTTCTGACCTCCGCGGCATTGCATGACACGGGTGCACAAGCCTACATGCAGACAGTACATTCAGACACGTAGAAAAAAAAAAGAGAGAGAGTCCTGGCTGAATTCAAAATTATTCTTTTATGCCTCTCCCTGTACTAGAGGACTCTTCTCTGATACTGACTTCAACTATTATAGTTTGAGGTCTTGGAGATGAAACTCACAAAAGGGTGGGGCTGTTCTGTGACTGGGCCCCTTGGTGTTTTTAACTCTTCCGAGATATTCACACTAACCTCTAGCAGTTCACCAACTACATCTCAAGATTTCCTACCCCAGCACTTATCCCTTGCAGAGGTTTCTGCTTCTGTCTTTCTATTCAGGTAATTTGTAATTTTCTGATTTTACCCGACTCTCCAAATTCACTTCTGACTTTTATTATTATTATTATTATTATTATTATTATTATTATTATTTTGGTCTTTTGAGACAGGGTCTCCCTGTAGCTCCAGCTATCCTGGAACTCACTATGTAGACCAAACTGGCCTTGAACTCACAGAGATCTACCTGCCTCTGCCTCCCAGAGTGCTGGGATTAAAGGCATGCACCACCACACCTGGCTTACTTGTGACTTTTTATGGATCAAAGAAGTTATTAAATTTTCATGGCCTGGAGAGATGGCCTAGTGGTTAAGAGCGCCGACCGCTCTTGCAGAGGACCCGGGTTTGATCCCCAGCAACCACATGGCTGCTGAGAACCGTCTGTAACTCCAATTCCAGGAGAACTCCAGTTCCAGGGGAATCTGACACCCTCTTCTGACATCGACACCCTCTTCTGACATCCACAGCATTGCACGACATGGGTGCACAAACCTACATGCAGACAGTACATTCATACACATAAAAAATAAATAAATAAAATTAAAAAAAAATTTTTAATTAAAAAAAAAAAAGATAAAATTTTGCCAGGTAGCCCTTGCTATGTAAACCAGGTTGGCCTCGAATTTGCAGCAGTCCTGACCTGACTCTGTCTCAGACACAGGTTGTATACCACAAGGCCAGGACCCCCCCCTTTTTTAATATGCTCTTTGTACATAATTTATAAAATACAAATCAGTTAGTCTGCCATTCAGAATGATCCCAAACATAAGACCTGTGACCTCCTTCTCTTTCCATGACTTTATCTTCTTTACTATTTGAAGTCATAGACCATCGGAGTCACTGTTGACCTCTGAAATTTTAAGTGTCCTGTTAAAGTTGAAACTATGATTTTTGATGTTTCCCTCATTTTTATTATGCTGTTGGAATGTATTGGAATTTAAGGCAACCCACTTGAACTAATAGGAAATAAAAAGAGGAGATTTTATAAGGATATTAGGATATCTTGTAGATGTTAGAAGTGCCAGTTATAGCTCTATCTCTCAGGCTAGGGTAGAGGGTTTATGTAGAGGTTGTATTATGCATTCATTTTCAGTCAGGAGCTCATACCATTGGTTAGATGATTGGTTAGATGATTAGATGATTGGTTAGATGAAGGGTTTCCTTTGAACGTGGCATTCATCTTACAATAAAATGAATAGACTGGGAATGTGGTAGATCACTTGCCTAGCCTATCCAAAGCCCTGTCTTTGATCCCAAGCACTTTTCTTAGGAAGACTGGAAATTAAAATGTGTTTATGATATGTTTACGGGGTAGGTTAGGCAATTCTAGAAATCTTTTGACAGGGGCTGGAGAGATGGCTCAGTGGTTAAGAGAACCAACTGCTCTTGTAGAGGACCTGGGTTCGAGTCCCAGCACCTACATGGCGGTTAAGAACCTGGGTGTGGTGGTGCACGCCTTTAATCCTAGCACTTGGGAGGCAGAGGCAGGCGGATCTTTGTGAGTTCAAGGCTAGCCTGGTCTACAGAGTGAGTTCCAGGACAGCTGGGGCTACAGGGAGACCCTGTCTCGAAAAGACCAAAAAAAAAACAAAAAAAAAAAAAAGAACCATCTTTAAGCCAGGCGTGGTGGTGCACACCTTTAATCCTAGAACTCAGGGGGCATAGGCAGGTGGATCTCTGTGAGTTCAAGGCCAGCCTGGGGCTATAGAGAGACCCTGTCTCAAAAAGACACACACAAAAAAATCTTTTGACAAAAATAATACCAAAATTTAAGGAATGGACTTGAGCTACTGTGGTGGTAATTATCATGCAATTATGAACAATCAATCTATTTATGATTTTGTGTTAGTATTCCTTAGAGAAACAGAATGAATAACAAGGATCAGTCAGTAGACTGTGGACAATATAACTTCATAATACATGAGCCAGTTCCTTACAACAATCTCATAATCTATGTGTGTATGTGGATACCGTAGGGAGGGCAGTCTGGTTTACTCAGCCTAATGGAAGTGCTAATCTCTTTTTGAAAGCACTCTCACAGACTTAAGGAAAAACAGTCTTTAATCAAATGCCTGGCGATCCTTTGACTCATTCAAATTGCCATGTAACTTTAACCATCCTAAGGATGTTATATATTTCAGTAGTTTCTGGCCCTATATTATGTTTACACATTTATATAAATGGTCTTGAGTTATATTATTTCAAACATGAGAATTAAACATGCTCTGTAGGTCTGATCTCAAATTAGTTGCTATGCTTAAGGACATGGATGCCTTTGTATATTTGATACACCTGTTACAATTGCATTTCCCATATGAGTTAGTCTACTCCGCCTTTTGTTTAGTGTGTGTACTAGTTGAAAACAATCACTGGCTCTTTATGGCTCTTGACTGAGAATTTGATGGTTGTGAGTAGTGCAGATGGACAGCCTAGAAACTGAAGCCCTGTGAGACCCTGGTGCAATGTGTCCGCTTCCCAGGTTTGTTCCCTTCATGTGTTTTGATCTTGATCTACAGGAATAAAGCTCTTCCCAGACAATATCACATTTCTTTTTATCTTTTTCCCTGCCACTGTGAGCGAAGGTATTCTTATGTAAAAGCCTGTCATTTTAGGATCAAATTTAGCCTTTTTAGAAAGTTTCTTTTTCTGTTCTTCTTTCTTTGTTTCATTGTTCTGACTTGAATTGGTCATTTCAGACCAAGGGTCTTAATGGATTATTAATTTTATAAACGAGTCTATTGGTTGGTTTCATAGTTCACACTGCCTCCTGCTCTAATTATTCCACAGGAATTGCTTTTTGATGATGAAGAAGAATTGCTACTATTTATTGATCACTGTGTATGAAATCTGCAGGACAGGTCATATAAAGTGTTTCATAGCAGGTAAAAGTTTTTCATTGTTAAAAATAGTCTACAAAGCATAGTTTCCATATAAAGTACAACGAAATTGAGAGCGAGACAGCTTATTGAAAGTGGCACCAGCTTTTTAAATTCTGGAACATCAGTTAAAGTCTAGATTTGCCATATTCTTGTTACAGGTTTCTTCCCAACAGTGCACTGAATAATCATTAGAAATCTTCAGGCCTGGGGCTGGAGAGATGGCCTAGCGGTTGAGGGTGCCGACTGCTCTTGCGGAGGACCCGGGTTCAATCCCCAGCACCCACATGGCGGCTGAGAGAACCGTCTGTGGCTCCAATTCCAGGAGAACTTCAGTTCCAGGGGAGTCCGACACCCTCTTCTGACCTCCGCAGCATTGCACGACACTGGTGCACAGACCTGCATGCAGACAGTTCATTCATACACATAAATAAATAAATAAAATATTAAAAAAAAGAAAAAAAAGAAATCTTCAGGCCTAAACATCCAGCTAGTACACTGCGTGCTGGTGATGGCTGGTTGAAAAGTTCAGCTCCCCGCTCCTGCTGGAGGATGTGCTGCTGGATTTACACTCTTGAATCATAGCTTTTCTTCTTTACAAAGTTAGTAATCAAACTAATACACACTTTCCAGAGATGAGTGGTTGTAGGCAGAAAGCACAAAACCTTGATTAAATATGATTTAAATTTCAATGTGAAAAACATTAATTGATGTAGCATCCATGACTTTGGAGTTACACATACATGGAGTTTTAGCAGTCATTGAACAACTCTTGAGATCTTGGAAACAAATTTATGGAAAATGTCCTAGATGAAAGTGCTCTGAAAATCATTTCATTATTTCAGTTTGTTGCACAAGGAGGTAGTGAATATGTATGTATGTGGTAAATGGTGTCAGATGACGGAGATGGAGATAAAAAGACAGGGAAATCCAATCCTGAGAAACTTGAACAGCCTAGAAAAGCAATCACGAGAGGGTTGGTGAGTGCTGTAATATGTTGTGTATTGATAAAAACATGGGGAAGCTGGGTGTTGGTGCCACAAGCCTTTTATCCCAGCACTCAGGAGGCAGAGGAACTTGAATCTCTCTGGGAGTTCAAAGCCAGCCTGGTCTACATAGCAAGTTCCAGGCCAGCTAGGGGCTACAGGGCTACAGGGAGACCCTGTCTCAAAAGACAAGTGTGTGTGTGTTTGTGTGTGTGTGTGTGTGTGTGTGTGTGTGTGTGTGTGTGTGTGTGTAAAAGAATAGGTACCTATCTCAGACCTAGGGCAGAGGTACGTCATGGAAAAGTGGTGTGTAGAGCGAGCAGATGGGGTGTAAATGACAGCCATGGGGCAGGGTATTCGAGGGAATGATTGCCTCTCTTTCTATGTCTCTCTCTCCTCCTTCTTTCTCCTGTAATGTGGGATTGAACACAGGAGCTATAAAAATATATTTGATTATTTAGATAGAATTCACATAACAAAATTAATTAATCCTTTACAGCATGTATTCCGTGGTTTTCACTATATTCATTGTACAACCATCACCATGGTCTCATTCACCACAGGAAGAACCTTCATGCCCACTAATAGTCACAGCCCATCTCCTTCTGCACACCCGCCGCCTGTCTCCTTCTGCACACTCACAGCCCGTCTCCTTCTGCACACCCACAGCCTGTCTCCTTCTGCACACTCACAGCCCGTCTCCTTCTCTACAGCTCTTTCAGTCTCGTTCTCCTTTTTGTCCTTGAGCATTTGTCTGTTCAGGGCCTTTCTTAGTGATACAGCTGCAAAGACATTTGTGACAGGCTTTCTCCATTTAGCGTAATGTTTTCTTCCACTTTCATTTTATTTTGTTCTCTTTTCTTTTTCTGAGGTAGTGTCCTGCTCTCCAGTCCATGGTCACCTCAAATTCACGATCCTCTCATCTCAGTCCTCCAGTTCTGGTTCTGGGATCACTACCACAATATTCTCAAGGCAGTTTTCAGCATGCACTGGTATAAAGTTCTGTTCTGGGAAATAGAGATATGCAAAACAGAGACCTGAATGTTCACGTTGCTCAAAATGGCTACTGAACAGAGTAAGAATTTGAAAATAGAGAGAGGGTTCCAACTTAAACAGCACTGTCAGCAGGTTATGGGAGCAGGAACTTTATTCTAGGATGCTGGTGAATAGTGTTTAGAATGAAAATGATCAGGATTTGCGTGGAGAGTAGTCTAGATGGGCCCAAAACAGGATGGCAAGGAGACTGGTCAGCATTTTTTTTTTTTAATGTGTATGAATGTACTCTCTGCATGCAGGTTTGTTCACCCTTGTCTTGCGATGCCGCGGAGATCAGAAGAGGGCGTCGGATTTCCCTGGAACTGGAGTTCTCCCTGGAATTGGAGTTACAGACGGTTCTCAGCCGCCATGTGGGTGCTGGGGATCGAACCCCGGGTCCTCTGCAAGAGCAGTGGGTTCTCTTAATCGCTAGGCCATCTCTCCAGCCCATCTCTCCAGCCCTAGTCAGCATTTTTTTAACAGAAGTCAAGAGAAATGAAAGACGGTGACACTGTGAGGTACAGTGTGGGAGTGAAGTGAATGGTTTTGAGATGGTTAGAAAGACTGAGAACACTGGGAGGCCAATTGATAGAGAAGTAAGAGGACTATCTTCTGGACTGACAGTTTGTGCTGCAGACACTCCCTAAGGGAGCTCCAAGTCAACTAGGAAAATTCTTGGAACTCACAGAGATCTGCCTGCCTTTGCCTGCCAAGTGCTGGGATTAAAGGCATGTGCCACCACACCCGGCTTAAAGACAGTTCTTAGCCACCTTATGGGTGCTGGGATTTGAACCCGGGTCCTCTGCAAGAGCAGTCTGTGCTCTTAACCGCTGAGCCATCTCTCCAGCCCTGGAAAATTCCTATTTAGTTATTTATTTATTTATTTGTTTATTTATTTACTTATTTTGGTCTTTTCGAGACAGGGTCTCCCTATAGCTCCAGCTGTCCTGAAACTCACTCTGTAGACCAGGCTGGCCTTTAACTCACAAAGATCCACCTGTATCTGCTAGGATTAAAGGCGTGCGCCACCATGTCTTCATTTATTTATTTATTTATTTATTTTGTATGTGTATGAATGTGCTGTCTGCATGTAGGTTGATGCACCCGTGTCGTGCAATGCCACAGAGGTCAGAAGAGGGCGTTGGATTCCCCTGGAACTGGAGTTAAAGACAGTTCTTAGCTGCCATGTGGGTGCTGGGAATTGAACCCAGGTCTTCTGCAAGAGCAGTCAGTGCTCTTATCTTCTGAGCCATCTCTCCAGCCCCTATTTATTTATTTTTAATAAGTAGTACTTTTATTTTTATTCACTTGGGGTTTTTGGTCTTTTTTTATTTTTTATTTTTTATTTTATTATTTTTTTTTATCTTTTCGAGACAGGGTCTCCCTGTAGTCCCAGCTGTCCTGGAACTCACTCTGAAGACCAGGCTGGCCTTGAACTCACAAAGATCCGCCTGCCTCTGCCTCCCAAGTGCTAGGATTAAAGGCGTGCGCCACCACGCCCGGCTATTTTTTATTTTTTATGTGTATGAGTGTATTGTCTGCATGTAGGTTGGTGCATCCGTGTCGTGCAATGCCGTGGAGGTCAGAAGAGGGAGTTGGATTCCCCTGGAACTGGAGTTAAAGATGGTTCTTAGCCGCCATGTGGGTACTGGGAATCGAACCTGGGTCCTATGCAAGAGCAGTTGGTGCTCTTAAGGGCTGAGCCATCTCTCTAGCCCCGGAAAATTCTTATTTATTTTTTTATTTTATTTTATTTTATTTTTTGGTCTTTTTGACACAGGGTCTCCCTTGTAGCCCCAGCTGTCCTGGAATTCTCTCTGTGGACCAGGCTGGCCTTGAACTCAAAAAGATCCACCTGCCTCTGCCTCCCAAGTGCTAGGATTAAAGGCGTGCGTCACTATGCCCACCTAAATTTTTTTATTTATTTATTTTTTTTGGTATTTTTGAGACAGGGTCTCCCTTTTAGTACCAGGTGTCCTGGAGCTCACTCTGTAGACCAGGCTGGCCTTGAACCCACAGAGATCTGCCTATCTCTGCCTCCTGAGTCCTGGGATTAAAGGCGTGCGCCACCATGCCTGGCTCTTATTTTTATATCTTATGTGTAGGAGTGTTTTGCCTGCATGTGTGTAAGCGCATCATGTGAGTGTCAGGTGCCTGTGGAAGCCCGAAGAGGGCATCAGATCTCCTGGAGCTGGAGTCAAGGATAGGTGTTAGCCACCATGCAGGGGCAGGGAATGGAACCCTGGTCCTCTACACCAACAGCAAGTGCTCTTAACCACAAAGCCATATGTCCAGTCTGTAAGTAGGCAAGTTCTTGAGTGTGAATCTACAAGAAATATTAAAATTGAAACTCAGTTCTAAGAGTGAGCATCCCAGAAAGAGTGAGTGTCTAGAGTGAGCAGAAGCTGACTTGGGCTTGGAAATCACATGGTTCCTTCAGCATGCTCTACTAGTTGAGGTAGTCACAAAGTTCTGCCCAAAGTTAGAGGAAGGAGACAGATTTCAGCTGTCTTAGAGGCCTCCATCATGTGCACTGGGGATTGTGGTGCACACCTATTTATAATCTTAGCACTTAGGAGACAGCGGCAGGAGAATAGCAAGCTTCACTGCCAGTGTGGGCTTCACTGCCAGCAAGAGACCTTAAAACACAGACCGAACACACTGCAATAAGATTGTATGAGATGGGTGACACTGTAGCAGACATTTGGTAAGTATGATTCTGCACACCCACCTCAAGTAACCCATTCAGATCAGACTAGGAAAGGAGCTGTGAGCGAGGACCTCGGCAGCTCTATTAGTAATTGTGTTTGAGCTCCTTGTCAGACTTCCTGGGGGAATATTAACTTTAGCTACTGGGAAGATACTGAATTTGTTCTATTGGGAATTGTAGGCATCAGAACCAAGACAGAAAACATATTTAAATAAGAATATTTTCAGGCTGGAGAGATGGCCTAGCAGTTGGGAGCGCCAACTGCTCTGGCAGAGGACCGGGGTTCGATCCCCAGCACCCACATGGCAGCTGAGAACCGTCTTTAACTCCAGTTCCAGGGGAATGTGACACCCTCTTCTGACCTCTACGGCATTGCATGACACGGGTGCACAGACATGCATGCAGACAGTACATTCATACACGTGAAATGAAAAAAAAGAATATTTTCTATTTTTCTTTTTAAATTTATGGGCAGGATTCTAGAAATTGTTATCTCCTGTTATAAACACATCCACATTAGACATTAATGAAATTTGCTTGTGCTTTACATATTAAGCATCATCTTTTTTATTCCTATCATTTTCTCTTACAAGTTTGTTTGTCTTTTTGAGACAGAGTCTCCCTGTAGCCTCAGCTGGCCTGGAACTCACTATGTGTAGACCAGGCTGGCTTCCAACTCATAGAGATCCCCCTGCCTCTTCCTCCCAAAGGTGTGTGTCACCATGCCTAGCTCCTTATAATTTATTTATTTGTGGTCTTTTGGAGACAGGGTCTCTTTGTAGACCCAGCTGTCCTGGAACTCACTATATACATCTGGCTGGCTTTGAACTCACAGAGTTCTGCCTCTGCTTCTGCCTCCTGAGAGCTGGGGTTAAAGGCATGTGCCTCCATGCTTGACATAAATTTATCTATCTATTTATTTATTTATTTGGTATTTTTGAGACAAGGTCTCCCTTTAGTCCCAGCCATCCTGGAACTCACTATGTAGACCAGGCTGGCTTTGAACTCACAGAGTTCTGCCTCTGCTTCTGCCTCCTGAGAGCTGGGGTTAAAGGCATGTGCCTCCATGCTTGACATAAATTTATCTATCTATTTATTTATTTATTTGGTATTTTTGAGACAAGGTCTCCCTTTAGTCCCAGCCATCCTGGAACTCACTATGTAGACCAGGCTGGCTTTGAACTCACAGAGTTCTGCCTCTGCTTCTGCCTCCTGAGAGCTGGGGTTAAAGGCATGTGCCTCCATGCTTGACATAAATTTATCTATCTATTTATTTATTTATTTGGTATTTTTGAGACAAGGTCTCCCTTTAGTCCCAGCCATCCTGGAACTCACTATGTAGACCAGGCTGGCTTTGAACTCACAGAGTTCTGCCTCTGCTTCTGCCTCCTGAGAGCTGGGGTTAAAGGCATGTGCCTCCATGCTTGACATAAATTTATCTATCTATTTATTTATTTATTTGGTATTTTTGAGACAAGGTCTCCCTTTAGTCCCAGCCATCCTGGAACTCACTATGTAGACCAGGCTGGCTTTGAACTCACAGAGTTCTGCCTCTGCTTCTGCCTCCTGAGAGCTGGGGTTAAAGGCATGTGCCTCCATGCTTGACATAAATTTATCTATCTATTTATTTATTTATTTGGTATTTTTGAGACAAGGTCTCCCTTTAGTCCCAGCCATCCTGGAACTCACTATGTAGACCAGGCTGGCTTTGAACTCACAGAGTTCTGCCTCTGCTTCTGCCTCCTGAGAGCTGGGGTTAAAGGCATGTGCCTCCATGCTTGACATAAATTTATCTATCTATTTATTTATTTATTTGGTATTTTTGAGACAAGGTCTCCCTTTAGTCCCAGCCATCCTGGAACTCACTATGTAGACCAGGCTGGCTTTGAACTCACAGAGTTCTGCCTCTGCTTCTGCCTCCTGAGAGCTGGGGTTAAAGGCATGTGCCTCCATGCTTGACATAAATTTATCTATCTATTTATTTATTTATTTGGTATTTTTGAGACAAGGTCTCCCTTTAGTCCCAGCCATCCTGGAACTCACTATGTAGACCAGGCTGGCTTTGAACTCACAGAGTTCTGCCTCTGCTTCTGCCTCCTGAGAGCTGGGGTTAAAGGCATGTGCCTCCATGCTTGACATAAATTTATCTATCTATTTATTTATTTATTTGGTATTTTTGAGACAAGGTCTCCCTTTAGTCCCAGCCATCCTGGAACTCACTATGTAGACCAGGCTGGCTTTGAACTCACAGAGTTCTGCCTCTGCTTCTGCCTCCTGAGAGCTGGGGTTAAAGGCATGTGCCTCCATGCTTGACATAAATTTATCTATCTATTTATTTATTTATTTGGTATTTTTGAGACAAGGTCTCCCTTTAGTCCCAGCCATCCTGGAACTCACTATGTAGACCAGGCTGGCTTTGAACTCACAGAGTTCTGCCTCTGCTTCTGCCTCCTGAGAGCTGGGGTTAAAGGCATGTGCCTCCATGCTTGACATAAATTTATCTATCTATTTATTTATTTATTTGGTATTTTTGAGACAAGGTCTCCCTTTAGTCCCAGCCATCCTGGAACTCACTATGTAGACCAGGCTGGCTTTGAACTCACAGAGTTCTGCCTCTGCTTCTGCCTCCTGAGAGCTGGGGTTAAAGGCATGTGCCTCCATGCTTGACATAAATTTATCTATCTATTTATTTATTTATTTGGTATTTTTGAGACAAGGTCTCCCTTTAGTCCCAGCCATCCTGGAACTCACTATGTAGACCAGGCTGGCTTTGAACTCACAGAGTTCTGCCTCTGCTTCTGCCTCCTGAGAGCTGGGGTTAAAGGCATGTGCCTCCATGCTTGACATAAATTTATCTATCTATTTATTTATTTATTTGGTATTTTTGAGACAAGGTCTCCCTTTAGTCCCAGCCATCCTGGAACTCACTATGTAGACCAGGCTGGCTTTGAACTCACAGAGTTCTGCCTCTGCTTCTGCCTCCTGAGAGCTGGGGTTAAAGGCATGTGCCTCCATGCTTGACATAAATTTATCTATCTATTTATTTATTTATTTGGTATTTTTGAGACAAGGTCTCCCTTTAGTCCCAGCCATCCTGGAACTCACTATGTAGACCAGGCTGGCTTTGAACTCACAGAGTTCTGCCTCTGCTTCTGCCTCCTGAGAGCTGGGGTTAAAGGCATGTGCCTCCATGCTTGACATAAATTTATCTATCTATTTATTTATTTATTTGGTATTTTTGAGACAAGGTCTCCCTTTAGTCCCAGCCATCCTGGAACTCACTATGTAGACCAGGCTGGCTTTGAACTCACAGAGATCCTGAACTTTTTCTTTCTAAGCACATCATTTTCATAGTAGATAATGTAGTATCTATAGTAACATCAGGAAATTTCCCCCAGCTGGCCTGGAACTTGTTATGTCGTCCAGCCTGCCCTCTATCTTATAGAGATCCACCTGCTTCTGTCTCCTGAGTGCTAGGATTAAAGGTGTGTGCCACCATGCCCAGCATGTATTATGATATTCTTAGCCTTGGTTTGGTTCTAGTTACTAAGCTTGCTCAAGGCTAAGTTAAGCTCTTAAGAAATTTCTCATCATCTCTAAGCAGCTACAGAAGTATTTAAGTTGGACTACTCATTTAGAGAAAGGACGTGGCATTTGAGAGATGTTTGTCTTTTGCATGCTGTTTAACAGTAAAGTTCAGTATATGAGTTAATAGAGCCACTGCTTTTAATCATTGAAGGATGGCTGGGATCCAAAGAGACTCCGTTTGGAGAAAAAGCAGTAGTTTGTAATGAAAATCTCAGCAGGAAACTTTTAAAGCCCAATTTAAGAATTGTGTTTGTCAGTCAACTTCCACATGGAGAATATTGAGAAAGACTGAGAAGGAGATGAAAAGCACGTTTGGCAGAATACATGAGCTCTGGTGGGGTGGGGGGATAGGGTGGGGGACACCGGTCTAGATTTGATAATCTCATACAAAATATATATTAAAAAATACATAACAAAAAAGAAAATCAATAAACATCATCAAACATAAAAATATATAATTATTATTTAATTTATAAAAAAATAAAACAACCTTAAAAAAAAAAAAAGAATTGTGTTTGTATGGGGTAAATCATACCAAAGGGTTTTCTTGGGAGGCAGCAGTTTTCTTAACTTTGGATTCCAGAAAGGTCTCATGTTCTATACAGCAAATGGTGTGTGTGTGTGTATGTGTGTGTGTGTGTGTGTGTGTGTGTTCTTTTTTTTTTTTTTCTGTCTTTTTGACACAGGGTCTCCCTGTAACCCCAAATGACCTAGAACTCGATATATAGACCAGGCTGGCCTTGAACTCACATAGATCCACCTGCCTCTGCCTTCCTAGTGCTGGGATTAAAGGCATGTGCCACTGTGCCCGGCAACAAATGGTGTCTTTATGAATTAACAGTTAAAAGTTACCTGGCAAAGTGGCCTACTATTAAGGTCTTGTTGTCTGTTATCCCCTGAAAATGAGTATGCTGAGATGCTAAACTTTTCCCTAACACTTTTAACTTTGGGCATTCTTCAACAAAGTCTGTGTGCTGCTGCTTTCTATGCTGAGCTCTTTGGATCTGAAGATGAAATCGTAATTGATTATTAAGTCCCATTACACCTATTTGCTGTAAGTTTATATGATAAAAATTAAGAGGTTTTTTTTGTTTGTTTGTTTTAGCAAATATAACGAGCACTGTTTTTTCTTTAGGATCAGCCAGAGCATACTGAACAGCTGGGCTGGTTGGGGGTGCAGCACACCTCGTAAGCAGAGAAGGCAGTCTATCATGTGTGTGAAGGCGGCAAGGTAAGAAAACCGACATCTTCCTTCACTGAGACACTGAGCTTGAGACGAGAACTGAATCAATGAGAATTGACTGCTGCTCTGCGGCCTCCTCAGTAACATTGTCTCTTGTTAAGTCATCAGTTTAATTTTTTTTTTTTTTGGTCTTTTCGAGACAGGGTCTCCCTGTAGCCACAGCTGTCCTGGAACTCACTCTGTAGACTAGGCTGGCCTTGAACTCACAAAGATCTGCCTGCCTCTGCCTCCCAAGTGCTAGGATTAAAGGCGTGCGCCACCACGCCCGGCAACGCAGTCTTTTCTGTTGTTGTTCTTGCCAATATGCATCTCTCCCAACTACTTGGACAAAAGATCAAGGAGCCCTGAACAAGAAATACAACTAGGTAATTGGTGCTAGCTTCTACAGATTAGGGATGCCATTCATCATTTTTCTGGGACTGTGTTACTTAACTTAACATAGTATCTTCTAGTTCCATCCATTTACCTGCAAAGTTCATGATGTCATCTTTCTTTACCGCTGCATAGAACTCCATTGTGTAGATGTACATTTTCTCTATCCACTCATGAGTTGAGGGGCACTTGGGTTGGTTCCAGCTTTTTGCTATTGTGAGGAGAGCTGCAGTAAACATGGCTGTGCATGTATCTCTGTGGTAAGATGAGTCTTGTTGGGTATATACCCAGGAGTGGTATGACTGGGTCAGGTGATAAGCTCATTTTGAGTCTTCCAAGGCTTCTCCACACTGCTTTCCATAGTGGTTGTACGAGTTTACATTCCCACCAGCAGTGGATGAGTGTTCCCCTTTCACCACAACCTCTCCAGCACTTGTTATCATTTGTTTTCTTGATCCTAGCCAGTCTTATTGGAGTGAGATGATATCTTAAAGTGGTTTTAATTTGCATTTCCTTAATTATTAGCGAACATTTTTTTAAGATGTTTCTCAGCCATCTCTCCTCACTTGTGAAGTCTCTGTTCAGCTCTTTGCTCCATCTTTTGAGTTGATTTTTCCTAACTAGGAGTCATAGTAGTTTTTTTCTCCCAGGTCTTATGATTATTGGCAGGCGGTCACTTGGTGGGATTTGTTTCAGAAACTGATCTTACCATTTGTTACAGAGTGTGCATTCTCTGGCTGAGTTCCCTGGTTTTCCTGCATGAATTATGAGGAAGACATGGGTGTTTGATATGAAATTGAACTTTGAGGCACTTGGTAATAATTTTTTCACCAGATCTGGGTCTGAGGTTGACAACCTATTTTTTGTGCACAGACCTTCTGTGCTTCATGTAACAAGATCTTATCCTTCAGGCATCACCTCTTTAGGAAGTTTTCCACCCACTGTAGCAAAGGGTATCCTAAGCTATGCAGATCTATCTTTGTTTCTCTATAGGGCTGCAGCTGGATCTCTGCCAGCCTTCTTTGCAGCTCAGTGTGGCTGTATGACTAAGTTTAGTAAAAGGTTGTAAGTAGAAACAGTGTGTAGCACTTTGTGATCTCTTTCTGTAGATGGGTGTGCCTATTTGACTTTTTTTTTTTGTGGTCTTTTCAAGACAGGGTCTCCCTGTAGTCCCAGCTGTCCTGGAACTCACTCTGTAGTCCAGGCTGGCCTTGAACTCAAAGATCCACCTGCCTCTGCCTCCCGAGTGCTAGGCCAAGTGCCCGGCCCTATTTGACTTTTATCATTCTCTCAACCTAGATATGGCTGGCCCCTAATTTCAGTGGAGTAAGTTAAGGAACTCCACCCTAGGAAGGTGCTGATCATGGTTTAGATCACTAAGCTGATTCCTTTTTTAATCTGTTAATGGCCCATGCTGAGATAACAGTTTAGTTTGGCTGATACTCATTTGCCAAGTTTTCTTCCAGCATGTTGATGGTGGGCACTGCCATCTTGGATAGTTCTCCCTAATCTGCACTGAAGGAACACTGTGGGGAGACCTCCTTTCTACCAAGTAGAATTGTTTGCAAACGTGGAGGACTTGGATAATTTAATTGTTACAAAGTAAAAACTTATCAGAAGCTCAGTTGGCAGAGTGTTTGGCTAGCATGCATGAAGCCCTGGGTTCAGTTCCCAGTCCCATGTAAAACCTGGCACCTTGGCGTATGCCTATAATTCTAACACTTGGGAGATGGAGGCAGAAGTTCTAGATCATCTTTGGCTGTAGAGTGAGTTTGAGGCCACACTGGGATACTTGACACCCTGACTCAAAACATACCATTCTACTACAACAATTACAATGTTCCTCACTGCCCGGGCCACTGCTGGGGCTCCCTGGAGAGGGCTTAGGAGAGAAGTGCGGACTGGCCGCTGATTGGGATGGGGCTGAGCGAGGGGGTGAGTGCCGGCGATCCCGAACAAAACCCACACGAGACCTGGAGTGCTTCTAGGCAAAAGCTCGTTTTATTGTATCCAGTAGCGGTTTATATCTCTGGCAAGCGGGGCAGGAGAAGTGAAAGTGACAGGGATCCTGGACCAGTGGTAACTGGGCTTCGCAGCCGCATCCGGGTAACCAGCAGCAGTGTCCTGGCAACCAGCAGCCACGTCCTGGTGACCGGCAGCCATGCTCAGGCAACAGGCCTTCTCAGCATGTCCAGGCAGAGCCGTTTTTCAGGTCCGGCTATGCTGAGTCATTCCTATGCGGAATTGACTTACTGTCAAAACTTATAGACAAGTCGCCAAACTTTAGGGCAGGCTCAAGAGATTACTTGTGGGCCCATGGCTCAGGCAGGTCCAACACCTCACTCTGATTTGAATTCCTTTCTTTGGCTCCGTGACACCTCAGACATGTATCAGTAAGGACTTGCCACACTGTTTTATATTTCAAGTTTACTTGTTCATCTTTGTGAGACATTGAGCTCCTGGTCACAGGCATCGTCTATCTGTCATTGTAACCTGCTGAATAGGATGGCGGTTGATACCTAGTAGATTGCCCAGTAGTATTTAACACATGAGTGTGCATGTGTTCATGGTAATGAATAAATGACATGACAAGGAACACCAATTCAGAAGACATACAAGCAGCTATCAGATCACTTTTAGAAAAATGGGATAAAAAAAAAAAAAGAAAAATGGGATCTAAAATTCTGCAGAGTTTATAAAAAGCTGTCTAGTAAAAGATGAGTTCTAGAAGTAAAAAGAAGTCCTTATAAAGACAAAGGAATTACATTCCACTCTGAAATAACATTTGAATATTTAGTCAAGCTTTTAACTTGCATAAGAGATGAACTCTTTATTTTTATTTTTACTTTATGTGTAGAGTGTTATCTCTACATGTATGTAAGTACATCTATGTCATGCAGTGCCTGCAGAGGATAGAAGAGGGTTTTGAATCCCCTAGAATTGGAGTTCCACACACTTGTTAGCCATCATGTGGGTGTTGGGATTTGAAGTTTTATAACTTGACCAAAGGTTTATTTGGCTTACAGTTGCAGGTTACCGTCCATCACTGCTAGGGAGTCCAGTCAGGAAGTTCAAAGAGCTAGTTCCATCACATACACAGAGCAGAGCAGAGAGATAGGAGTGTGCCAGTAGCTGCTGGTACTCAGCCCAGTCCCTACCTTTAACGCAGCTGAGGATCTCCTGCCTACACTGGTGCTGCCCATAGCAGGTTGAATCTTCTCTCGTCGAGTGACATTAATAATCAATATAATCTCCCACTATCCTAGTTTCTTTTGTTGCTGTGATAAAAATACTGACCAAAAGCAATGTGGGGAGGAAAGGTTTTGTTTCCGCTTCCAGCTTCAGGTAACAGGGAGCCAGGATAGGAGCCCAGGGCAGGAGCTGAGCACAGGCCATGGAGGAATGCTTCTGACTGGCTTGCTCCCCTGACCCATGCTCAGCCTGCCTGCTTTTTTTTTTTGGAATTTTTTTTAATTAATTTTTAAAATTTAATTTATTTTCTATGTGTATGAATGTACTGTCTGCATGTAGGTTTGTGCACCCGTGTCGTGCAATGCCTCGAAGGTCAGAAGAGGGTGTTGGATTCCCCTGGAACTGGAGTTCTCCTGGAACTGGAGTTACAGACGGTTCTCAGCCGCCATGTGGGTGCTGGGGATCGAAACCGGGTCCTCTGCAAAGCAGTCAGCACTCTTAACCACTAGGCTATTTCTCTAGCCCCCCAGCCTGCCTTCTTACACAATACAGGATCTGCCTGGGGTGGCACCACCCACAGTGGGCTGGGCCCTCCCACATCACTCAACAATGAAGAAAATACCCCACAGACATGGCCACAGGTTAGTCCAATGGAAGCAGTTTCCCATTTGAGAATCCCTCAACCTAGGTGTGTCTAGTTGACACTAATGCTATCTAGCACAGCAACCATCCGTAAAGCCAGTTCCAGGGAATCTGATGCCCTCTTCTGACTTCTGAGGGCATTGTACAACATGGGTACCCTTACATGTATGCAGGCAATACACTCATACATATAAAACAAAAACAATAAATAAAATATGTATTTTGGGGGGTCTTTTTGAGATAGGGTCTACCTGAAGCCCCAGCTGGCCTGGAACTCACTATGTAGACTAGGCTGGCCTTGAACTCATAGAGCTCCACCTGCCTCTGCCTCCTGGGTGCTGGGATTAAAGGTGTGCACCACTACGTCTGGCTAGAAATTTAAAAAAAAATTGAGGGGTCTTTTTGAGAGATAGGGTCTCCCTGTAGCCCCAGCTGGCCTGGAACTCACTCTGTAGACCAGGCTGGCCTTGAACTTACAGAGATCTGCTTGCCTCTGTCTCCTGAGTGCTGGGATTAAAGGCGTGCGCCACCATACCCAGCTAGAAATAAAATATTTTTTTAAAGTATCAGAAGCTGGGTGTGGTGGCGCATGCCTTTAATCCCAGCACTCAGGAGACAGAGGCAAGCAGATCTCTGTAATTTCAAGGCCAGCCTGGTCTACAGAGTGAGTTCCAGGCCAGCTGGGGCTACAGGGAGACCCCCGTCTTGAAAAGACCAAAATAATAAAAAATAAATAATAAAAGTATCAGAAAAAGAATGTGCTATGGAAAATGAAAACTATGATAGAAACTTTATTAAATTTTCTTTTCTTTTTTCTCTTCTTTGTGAGTTCAAGGCCAGCCTGGTCTACAGAGTGAGTTCCAGGTCAGCTGGGGCTACAGGGAGACCCTGTCTCAAAAAGACCACCCCCCAAAAAAAAATTTATTTTATTTTTGCCTTTTTGAGACAGGGTCTCCCTTTAGACCCAGCTGGCCTGGGACTCACTTTGTACATCAGGCTGGCCTTGAACTCACAAAGATCCTCATTCTTCTGCCTCCCACGTGCTGGGATTAAAGGTGCACACCACCACATCTAGCCTCACTTTTTAAAATTTATTCTTCTGATTTTATGTGTATGAGCATATTGTGTACATGTACGTATGTTCACTGGTGTCATGCAATGCCTGCGGAGATCAGAAGAGGGTGTGGTATCCCCTCTAACTGGAGTTACTGGGAATCAAATCCTGATCCTCTGTAAGAAGAGCCATCTTTCCTGGCATTTGTTTTGTCTTTTGAGTCAGGGACTCGTTATGTATCCCTGGCTGGCCTGGAACTCCCTACGTAGACCAGACTGGGCTTGGCTTGAACTCACAAAGATCTACCAGGTGGGATTAAAGACGTGCACCACCACCACTCCTGGTGACTTTTGACTGTCTTTTTTTTTTGGTCTTTTTAGAGACAGCGTCTCCCTGTAGCCTCAGCTATCTCAGAACTAACTATGTAGACCAGGCTGGCCTTGAACTCACAGAGATCCACCTGCCTCTGCCTCTGCCTCTGCTGGGATTAAAGGCAGGTGCTATCACACCCAGCTTGAGTGCCTTAATGTGTTTTTCTTTTTTTTTTCCTCTCTTTTCTTTTTCTCTTAATGTGTTTTTCAAACAGGCATCTTAATTTTTTAATTAATTTTTTAATTTTTAATTTTATTTATGTGTATGAATGTACTGTCTGCATGTAGGTTTGTGCACCCATGTTGTGCAATGCTACAGAAGTCAGAAGAGGGTGTCAGATTTCCCTGGAACTGGAGTTCTCCTGGAATTGGAGTTACAGAAGGTTCTCAGCTGCCATGTGGGTCCTGGGAATTGAACCTGGGTCCTCTGCAAGAGCAGTCGGCACTCTTTACTGCTGAGCCATCTCTCCAGCCCCAAACAGGTGTTTTTCAAATAGGCATTCCACTTCGAGAACACAGTTTGGCCATTAAAGGGGTGTGTGTGTGTGTGTGTGTGTGTGTGTGTGTTTTGAAATTGAACCAAGGGGTTCATCTATGCTTGGCAATCCCTTTACCACTAAGCTGTATACCCCAGTCCTGTCAAAGGAAACTGACATGCATTGCCATCATCTGTCTAATTCCTGGTCTTCAACTTATGTCAACCTGTCCAAATAATGTTCTTTATATCAAGAGGATCCTAGGTTATAATCAGATGTTGCATTTAGTTTTCATGTTTCTGTAATGTTAAGTCAAAGACTGTTGTATAGTCTTTGCTTTGTGTGACTTTGAAGCTGTCACTGTGTTTCGGTTGGTAGCCGTAGCCTTTAACGTCTGTGATATCCCTCTAGCCCAAAGCTAATATTTTGTGGTAAAATATTCCTTGTCTCCTTATGGCTAGATTCAGGTTAGGATTGTTTTGTTGGAACATCAGTCTAGTGCAGTGTTTTGTTTTTAATTTTTTGTTTTTATTTATTTTTGGTCTTTTTGTGACAGGGCAGGGTCTCTTTGTGGCTGCAGCTGGCACTTGCTGTGTAGACCAGTCTGGCTCTGGGTCTCTTCTGACTGACGTCAGACATGATATCAGGAGCAGGAGGCCAGCTAACCACATTACATCCACACTCGAGCAGGAAGTAGAAAGTGAGCAGGAAGTGGAACCAGACCCCATGACCACTTCCTCTATCAGGAGTCCACCTGCCAAAGGTTTCACAGCCACCAGCTGGAGGCAAGTGTTCAGACCCAGGAGCCTAGGGGGACATTTCCTATGTCACCACAAGCACAGTGGGTATGGACGCAGTCTGTCCCATTGTGAATGTTGCTCATGTGGATCCCGTGATCCACTAAGGTTCTCCCTCAGTGTTACTGTTTCCCCTTTGAGAATGAATTTTGTGGAATGATACACTCACACCTAGGAAGTCCCTCTCTTCAGCATACTTGCAGTTTATTTACTCCTGTTGTAAATGCCATTTCCCTTAGAATGTAGTGGGTTATAATTCATTGCTGTTGTTGCTTATGTTGGTGTTACATTG
Source organism: Rhizomys pruinosus (assembly GCA_009823505.1). Taxonomy (NCBI): domain Eukaryota; kingdom Metazoa; phylum Chordata; class Mammalia; order Rodentia; family Spalacidae; genus Rhizomys; species Rhizomys pruinosus. Next base: position 531,680 of record VZQC01000081.1, on the reverse strand, counting down.
TCTCTGATTTGGCCTGTTGGGGCCCTTTCAGTCTGGCATCTGGATTCTTCTGACATGTCCTTACTCTTCTTGAAGCATGCTCTTGCCTTCAAGTACACCAGATATTAAAGACTTATTTTTTTTTTTAGTCTTTTTTTTTGGTCTTTTTTCTTTGAAATAGGGTCTCCCTGTAGCTCTGGCTGTCCTGGAGCTCGCTCTGTAGACCAGGCTGACCTTGAACTCACAGAGATCTGCCTGCCTCTGCCTTCCAAGTGCTAGGATTAAAGGCGTGCGCCACCACGCCCGGCCAGACTTCTTTTTTTTTAAGGCAGGGTCTTGCCTTGTAGTCCACAGTAATTTCAAACTCATAATCTTATAACAGCCTCCCCACCTGCTAAGATTACATGTGTGTGCTGCCACTCCTTTCACTGATCTTCTTATTTTTATTGTTTATTTATTTATTTATTTTAAATTTGTGGCCTTGTAAATCTAGGACTTCTTTTTTTAATTTATTATTTTATGTGTATGGCTGTATTGTCTGCATGTAAGGAGGTACACCCATGTCATGCAATGCTATGGAGGTCAGAAGAGGGTGTCGGATTCCCATGGAACTGGAGTTACAGACGGTTCTTAGCTGCCATGTGGGTGCTGGGAATCGAACCTGGGTCCTATGCAAGAGCAGTTGTTGCTCTTAAGGGCTGAGCCATCTCTCCAGCCCCTTATTTATTTTTTGAGACAGGGTCTCCCTATAGCCCCAGCCGGCCTGGAACTCACTCTGTAGACCAGGCTGGCCTTGAATTCACAGAAATCCACCTGTCTCTGCCTCCCGAGTGCTAGAATTAAAGGCGTGTGCTACCATGCCCAGCTTAAAGATGGTTCTCAGTCACCATGTGGGTGCAGGGAATCGAATCCGGGTCCTCTGCAAGAGCAGTCGGTGCTCTTAACCACCAGGCCATCTCTCCAGCCCCTCACTGATCTTTTTAAAAACAATTAAAACTACATGCCTTTAAAATTCACCTTTTGGCCAGGCATGGTGGTGCATGCCTTTTTTTTTTTTTTCGGTCTTTTCGAGACAGGGTTTCCCTGTAGTCCCAGCTGTCCTGGAACTCACTCTGTAGTCCAGGCTGGCCTTGAACTCAAAAATACGATTTCAAACTCTAAATAAATAAGAAAAAATATTTTAAAAAATCCCTGTGCTTGACTCAGTGGTTAAGCACACTGGCTGCTCTTGCAGAGGACCCAGGTTAGGTTCACAGCACGTAGCAGCTGACAGCCATCCATAATTACAGTCCCGGATCTGACACCCTCCTTTGGCCTCTGGGGGCATTGCACATATTTGGTGCCCTTACATACATGCAGGCAAAACTCTTATACATATAACATAAAAATATTTTTATAATATAAAAATATTTAAAATGTCTATATTTATAAAGTATAGCTTGTCTATTCAAACTTAGTTAACTTAATAGATACCAGTCGAATAAAAATTGTCTACTTACATTGACATAGAGAAATAAGAAAATCAGTTAAATTTCCTGGGTTTATTTTCTTATTTGTAAAATAAGAATAATAATATGGTGACTTAAAATTTTAATGACAGGATACTGCATTTCCGATTTTCCCTTTTCTTCCTTATTTTTTTTTTATGAAATTATCATCTTAACTCCAGTAATAATCCAAGGGGAATTTGCATTTTGAAAATGTTGATGATAAATGAAGGAAATAGGTAAGCATTAGAAATCCTGATAATGTATTTGATTAAAAAGGTATGATTCAGGAGGGGGTGGGGAGAATCCACTGATTGCAGTGCAAGTATCAGGACCTGAGTTGGACCCCTAGAATCTGTGTCAAAAGATATGGGGTGTGCATCTGCAATCCAGCTCTGTGGAGACAGAGGCAGGAGGTTCCCTGGAGGCATGCTGGCTGCCCGCGTACAAGCTCCAAGTTCAGTGAGAGACTGTGTCTCCGAAAACAAGGCGGAAGGCTGGGGAGCTGACTCCGTGAGTAAGGCACCTGCTCACAAGTGTGAGTGCCTGAGTTAGACCCTCAGAGCCCACCTAAGGGCAGGTACAGTAGTGCACGTCTGTAATCCCACTGTTCTGCTTGGACTGGGAGGTTGGGAACCTCTGTAAGCTCCCTGGCCAGCTAGCTTCCAGTCCACATCAGAAAAACATCGAAGAGACACAGCTTCAAATGAGGAAGAAGGCAAGGACTAGCACCCAAGATTGTTACCTGACCTCTGGATGTGTGCTCTGACATTTGCCCCCACACTCACAAACACATGAGTGCGTGCACACAACACACACATAAATAAGATGGAGAAGTGGTTGAGGAAGACACCCTACTTTGGAATCTAGCCTCCACATGCCAGATACCCACATGCACATTCACATGAACCTTACATACACACATGCACACACATCAGAAAATTCATTCATTCATTCATTCATTGAAAGAGATGATGGGATGGAAAGATGGCTCAGTGGTTAAGAGCACTGGTTGCTCTCGCAGAGGACCTACATTAGTCCCCAGCACCTACATAGTGTCTCACAACTGTTTGTATCTCCAGTTCCATGGGGTTTGACTTCCATAGGCATATGGTGCACTTAAATACATGCAGGCAAAGTACTCATACACATAAAATTAAAAAATAAGATTTTTTAAAGAAATGATAGGGGCTGGAGAGATTGCCTAGTGGTTAGAGCACTGACTGCTCTTGCAGAGGACCTGGGTTCGATTCCCAGCACCCACATGGCAGCTAAGAACCGTCTTTATTTTATTTTATTTTTTTCTTTTTGGTATTTTCAAGACAGGGTTTCCTGTAGCCCCAGCTGTCCTGGAACTCGCTCTATAGACCAGGCTAGCCTTGAACTTACAAAGATCCGCCTGCCTCTGCCTCCTGAGTGCTAGGATTAAAGGCGTGCACCACCACACCTGGCTGAGAACCATCTTTAATTAATTCCAGTTTCAGGGGAATCCGACACCCTCTTCTGACCTCTGCGGCATTGCATGACATGGGTACAAACCTACATGCAGACAGTACATTCATACACATAAAAAATAAAATTAAAAAAAATATATATTAAAACAAAAAGAAATGATAAGGATATTCTTCCCTGGGAACCCTTCCCACTCTTGAGAATTTTCATTATTCATTAACCAGTCCAAGTTTGCCCTGCTCGAAAAAGGGCTGAACAGTGAGCTTGGTGTGTTGGCTCATGACTAATCCCAGCACTTGGGAACCTTGGGCAAAAGGGTTCCCATGAGTTTGAGACCAGCCTGAGACACTCTCAAAAAAAAAAAAAAAAATCAATATATAATAAAGGAATAATTGGTAGCATGTATTTAACACTTACCATGTGCTCAAAAATAATTGATATATCTTGTATATATTCTTTTAAATCTAGTAACATTAAAGAAGCTTGAATATTATATTTCAAGCTAAGCATGGTGGTGTGTGCCTTTAATCCCAGCACTCAGGAGGCAGAGGCCGGCTGACTCTGTGAGTTTAAGGCCAGTCTGGTCTACATAGTGAGACCCTGTCTCAAAACAGCAACAAAAATTATACTTAAAAACAAGAGGTTTAAAAAGAATGGTTAGAGGGCTGGAGAGATGGCCTAGCGGTTAAGAGCACCAACTGCTCTTGCAGAGGACCAGGGTTTGATCCCCAGCACTCACATGGCGGCTGAGAACCGTCCATAACTCCGATTCCAGGAGAACAGTTCCAGGGGAATCCAACACCCTCTTCTGATCTCCACGGCATTGCACGACATGGGTACAAACCTACATACAGACAGTACATTCATACACATAAAATTAAAAAAATGGTTAGAGTGTTCATTAGATAATGATGAAGGCTGGGTGTGGTGGTGCATGCTTTTAATACAAGCACTGAGGAGGTAGAGACAGATAGTTCTCTGTGAGTTCAAGAGCAGTCTGGTCTGCATAGTGAGTTCTAGGCCAGCCAGTGCTACACACTGTCTCAAAAAGCCACCCCCCCAAAAAAAGGATTACCAATATCCCTTACTGGATAGTTGAAATTTCCTATTTGATGAAAGGTCTCAATACTTCCTTTTCTAGAAGAAATGTAATTTTACCCCAATCAAAATGTTTCCCTTCCCAATATCTGAAACTCATTTTTATTTTTTATTTTTTTATTTTTATTTTATTTTATTTTATGGTCTTTTTGATCTTTTCGAGACAGGGTCTCCATGTAGCCTCAGCTGACCTGGAACTCACTCTGTAGACCAGGCTGGCCTGAACTCACAAAGATCCGCCTGGCTCTGCCTCCCAAGTGCTAGGATTAAAGGCATGTGCAACATGACGGCTTTTTTTTTTTTTTTTTTTTCTTTTTTTTTTTGGTCTTTTCGATGAAACTCATTTTTTAAAGTACAGCCTGTTAAACTGTAAGTCTGCCTTTTATGTTTATAATAGTCCTAATTGGGACTTCTACAGGTTCCAGAACCCATGGATATTCAAGCCTATATGAAATGGAATATACAACCTGTTCACATCCTCCTTTAATTATCTCTAGTTGACTATGATAAAGTGCTGGGTAAACAGTTATTATTCTGTATTACCTAGGAAATAATGACAAGAAAAATGTTTTGCATGTTCAGTACAGATGCAATTTTTCTGAATATTTTCCTTCCATAGTTGGGTTAATTTGCAGATGTACAATCTACATATATGTGTTTTGATAACCGTCACCTTACAGATTTCTACACTTCATTAACTTAAAGGACTTTATATTGTTTCCATTATCCAAATGGATTTATTGGAGATTTAATCCTTATATATACCCAAGACTTACAAATCTAGTTAAATATTTTAATTCAAATTGTGATTCAAATTTGTTCTACTTTTTAGGTTTAAGCAAGTCTCTTAAGCAGTGTTTTCTCACTGATGGAGAATTATTTCCAAGCAGAAGCTTACAACCTGGACAAGGTATTAGATGAATTTGAACAAAACGAAGGTGAGAATTTAGTACTTTTTATACAATATATTTTGATCATATTTAGATTCCTTGCTGTATCTACATCCTCCCTTACTACCCCTCCCCCCCAACAAATTTCTGTACTCTAATATATTAAGTTTTATAGAGTCAGGTTTGTTTCTCCACATACCCTTATGTGGTTTTATCTACTGGAATCTGGTTAACCTAATAGTCTCACCCTAAGAAGAGACTGAACCTCCCCTTCTCAGTAGCCATTGGTTGCCAACAGTTCCCCACATCTTTGCTGGGATTTTGTCTGACATGCTGTCAGGATTACTGTGAATTCATATGAGCAACTGACTGGCTGTCTAAGAACTGTTTCCTTGTGGTCCAATTGACCGGCTGTCTGAGAACTGTTTCCTTGTGGTCCAACTGACCGGCTGTTGTGAGAACTGTTTCCTTGTGTTCCAACTGACCGGCTGTCTGAGAACTGTTTCCTTGTGGTCCAACTGACCGGCTGTCTGAGAACTGTTTCCTTGTGGTCCAGCTGACCGGCTGTCTGAGAACTGCTTCCTTGTGGCCTTCTGGCTCTCACCCTCTTTTGTCCCCTCTTCCACAATGCTCCCTGAGCTTGGGAGGGGGAGTTAGACAAGAGTCCCATTCAGGGATAAGCAGTCTGCAGCCTCTTGTTCTTTGCACTTTGGCCAGTTGTTCTGTTAATCACCACCTGCTGATTAATCACCATCTCTGCTGAAAGTTGAGACAGGTATTAATCAAGGCATGTCTGGGAAAGCTCCCAGATCTTGGGGTCCACAAGGGTCCTAACATAAGAAAAGACAGCCGGCACAGGAGGTATGGGAAAAGGAGTAGATTTTTTTTTTTATGTTTGAGTGTTTTGCCTGGATGTATATAAGTAAGTACACCATGTGCATGCAGTGCCCATGGAGACCAGAAGAGGGTGTCAGATCCCCTGGAACTGGAGTTTCAGTCAGTTGCTAGCTGCCATGTAAGTGCTGGGAACCAAACTTGGGTCCTTTGCAAGAGTAGCCAGTGCTTTGAACCGCTGAGCCATCTCTTTAGCTCAGTGGAACAGATCTTAAATAGCACATGAGGCCTGCAGCCTGCCTCCACATGGTGCAAGGCTCCTGTGGGTTCCAGTCTGTCTGTGGTGCCTGAATCTGGCCTTCCCATGGTGGATGAGAGCCTCCAGTTGTGCTGTGCTGTCCCAAACTCCCTTCCCTTACTTCAGGAGCATCTAAAGCCCCTCCTGCTGCTCCAGGCGAGACTCCTCTGCTCTTGGACCCAGATCCAGACATTTCCAGCCTGCCTGGGAGTGCCTGCAGCTGGCCTCCATGTAGTACCAGAGTCCAGTGGGTTCTAGCCTTCCTGACTGATACTCAGCTTGGGCCTCTGGAGGAGCCCCTGACTAGCTGGAAGAGAACTAGCTGGTCTCTCCAGTACAAAATCAGAAGACAGAACCTGAAGCTTAGACCAACCACCCTTTCATATCTAATAAGACAACCACCAAAGCACGTCAAGGATACAAAGTCTTCTGTTCAACAAAGGAACACTTGAGTTTCATACCAGCACCACAAACAACAAAAGAAATCCACATGCCAAAATCACAACGAAAAACCAGTAATATGAAAAACCCAAATAATATGTCTCCACTAAACCTACCTGTAGAAAAGTTGTACAATGAGGATCCCCTAGACATAACCCAGGACACAGAATTTAAAGAAGATAGGGAAAGGAGGAGGAGGAGGAGGAGGAGGAGGAGGAGGAGGAGGAGGAAGAGGAGGAGGAGGAGGAGGAGAAGAAGAAGATGGGGAGAAACTTCTGGCTGAATTCACAGAAGAAATGGAAATATTGAAGAAAATTCAGGCTGAAATGAGGAAGTGGAACACTCAATAAGCCATCTGGAAATGACAGGAGAAAGTCAGTAATAGAATGAATGAAGTAGAAAAGAGAATATCTGGCTGGGTGTGGTGGTGCACGCCTTTAATCCTAGCACTTGGGAGACAGGCCTTTAATTCTAGCACTTGGGAGGCAGAGGCAGGCGAATTTCTGTGAGTTCAAGGCCAGCCTGGTCTACAGTGTGAGTTCCAGGACAGCCAGAGCTACAGGGAGGCAGAGGCAGGGGGAATCTCTGTGAGTTCAAGGTTAGCCTGGTCTACATAGCAAGTTCCAGAACAGCTGGGGGGAGACCCTGTCTTGAAAAAAAAAAAGTCCACAAAAGAACCAGAAAGCACAAATAAATAACTTAAAGTTGCAACTCGAGACACTTGAAAGACAACAGCAAATGAAACCCCAACCCAGCAGACAAGAAGAAATAACGAAAATCAGAGCAGCGATTAAGGAAATAGAAACAAAGAAAATAATGCAAAGAATTAATGAGTCCAAGAGCTGGTTCTTTGAAAAGATAAACAAGATAGACCGTTAGCCCAGTTAACTAAAAGATAGAAAGAGCAACTCCAAATCAACAAAATTAGAGACAAAAGGGGAAGCAACCCAACAGACAACAAAATTATCTGAATATTATAAGGGAATACTGTAAATCCATCTGGGCCTGGACTTTTCTTAGTTGGGAGGTTTTTTTTTTCTTTTCTTTTCTTTTTTCTTTTATTTGAGACAAGGTCTCCCTATAGCCCCAGCTGGCCTGGAACTCACTCTGTAGACCATGCCAGCCTTGAACTCACAGAGATCCACCTGCCCCTGCCTTCTGAGTGCTAGGATTAAAGGCGTGTGCCACCACACCCGGCTTAAAGATGTCTCTTAGCCATCATGTGGGTGCTGGGATTGAACCCAGGTCCTCTGCAAGGGCAGTCGGCACTCTTAACCATTGAGCCATCTCTCCAGCCCCAGTTGGGAGATTTTGTATTACTGTTTCAACTTCCTTATATGTTATTGGTCTGTTTAAGCTATTGATCTCAAAAAGACAAAAAAGAAAAAAAAAGAAAAGAAAATAGAATATCAAGACTGGACGATAAAGTTGAAGAATTGGACTGTTCAAGCAAAGACTAGGAAAAAAATTTTTTTAAAACACAGGAATGGAAGCCAGGCATGGTGGCGCACACCTTTAATCCTAGCACTTGGGAGGCAGAGGCAGGCGGATCTTTGTGAGTTCAAGGCCAGCCTGGTCTACAGAGTGTGTTCCAGGATAGCTGGGGCTACAAGAAGACCCTGTCTTGAAAAGACACACAAAACAAAAAAATAGGAAACAAAAAACACAGGAATGGAATATTCAGGAAATGTGGGACACCACGAAAAGACCAAACCTACACATCATAGGCATAGAGGAAGGAGAAGAATCTCAGGATAATGGTATTGACCAGATCTTCAACAGGATTGTAGAAGAAAATTTCCCCAAATTAAGGAAAGACATACCCATACGAATACAAGAAGCACATAGAACACTGAATAGACAGGACCAGGAAAGAAACTCTCCGTGCTAGTAAAAACTCTCCATCATAGTAAAAACCCTACATGTTCAGAACAGAGAGAGAATATTGAAAGCCGCAAAAGAAAAACAAGTCACATATAAAGGAAAATGGATCAGAAATTACAGCTGACTTTTCACGCAAACTATGAAAGCCAGAAGAACTTGGACCTAAGTATTCCCAGTTCTTTTTTTTTTTTGAGACGGGGTCTCCCTGCCCCAGCTGTCCTGGAATCACTATGTAGACCAGGCTGACCTTGAACTCACAGAGATCTGCCTGGCTCTGCCTCCCAAGTGCTGGGATTAAAGGTGGGTGCCATCACACCCGGCTCTCCCATTTCTTTCTTCTTTTTACAATTTTTTATGTGTATGAGTGTACTGTCTGCATCTAGGTTGGTACACCCATGTCATGCAATGCTACGGAGGTCAGAAGAGGGTGTCAGATTCCCCTGGAACTGGAGTTAAAGATGGTTTTTAGCTGCCATGTGGGTGCTGGGAATCAAACCCCGGTCCTCTGCAAGAGCAGTTGGAGCTCTTAACCACTGATCCATCTCTCCAACCCCAGCATCACTCAAATACCAAAACCAGGTAAAGATACAACCAAAAAAGAAGAAAACTATAGCCGGGCGTGGTGGCACACACCTTTAATCCTAGTACTTGGGAGGCAGGGGCAGGCAGATCTTTGTGAGTTCAAGGTCAGCCTGGTCTACATAGTGAGTTCCAGGACAGCCATAGCTACAGGGAGACCCTGTCTCAAAAAGACCAAAAAAAAAAAAAAAAAGAGGAAAGAAAAGAAAACTATAGACCCATACCCTTAATGTATATAGATGTAACAGTTCTCAACAAATACTTGCAAACTGCATATAGGCACATATCAAAAATGTTATTCACTGGGGCTGGAGAGATGGCTCAGCAGTTAAGAGCACTGACTGCTCTTACAGAGAACCCAGGTTCAATCCCCAGCACCCACATGCCGGACGTGATGGCACACACCTTTAATCCTAGCTCTCGGAAGGCAGAGGCAGGTGGATCTCTGTGAGTTCAAGGCTAGCTTTGGTCTACAGAGCGAGCTCCAGGCCAGCTAGGATTAAAGGGAGACCCTGTTTCAAAAACACCAAACCCTCCCCCCCAAAATGTTATCCACCATGATCAAGTTGGATTTATTCCAGAGATACAGGAATGGTTCAACATCCATAAGTCAATAAATGTCATAAATCATGTAAATTGACTCAAAGACAAAAATCACATGGTCATCTCAGTTGATGCAGAAAGGCCTTTGATAAAATTCAACATGTCTTTATGTTTAAATTCTTAGAGGGAATTGGACTGGAGGGAACATACCTGAACAACAAACCCACAGCCAACATCATACTAAATGGAGAAAAATTAAAAGCTTTTCCCTTAAAGTCAGGACAGCCAAGGCTGTCCACCATTTCTACGCCTTTTCAATATAGTGCTTGAAACTCTTGCTGGAGCAATAAGACAAGAGAAGGAAATTAAAGGAGTACTAATTGGAAAAGAAGTGCTCAATCTATCCCTTTTTTCTTTCTTTTTTTTTTTTTTTGTTGTTTTTTTGTTTTTTTGTCTTTTTGAGACAGGGTCTCCCTGTAGCCCCAGCTGTCCTGGAACTCACTCTGTAGACCAGGCTGGCCTTGAACTCACAAAGATCCGCCTGCCTCTGCCTCCCAAGTGCTAGGATTAAAGGCGTGCGCCACCACTCTTTCTTTTTTTTTTTTTTAGACAGGGTCTCTGTATAGCCCCAACTGGCCTAGAACTCATTCTGTAGACCAGGCTGGCCTTGAACTCACAAAGATCCACCTGCCTCTGCCTCCCAAGTTCTAGGATTAAAGGCATGTGCCACCACGCCCAGCTCAAGAACCATCTTTAATTACAATCTGACATGCCCCCCCCACAAAAAAAAAGAACCATCTTTAAGCTGGGCATGGTGGTGCACCTGGGTCCTCTGCAAGAGCAGTCAGCATGCTTAACCACTGAGCCATCTCTCCAGCCCCTCCAGATTACTTTTATAACCTGCCACTCTACTCAAAGTGTTAATCATTTCTAAGAGTTTTCTGGTGGAATTTTTGGCATCCTTTAGGTATATTATCATATCATCTGCAAAAAGTGATAGGATAGCTTGGGGAGGCCTCTCCTACAGGGAGACCCTGTCTCAAAAAGACCAAAAAAAAAAAAATAAAATAAAAAGCCGCCATGTGGGTGCTGGGAATCAAACCTGCGTCCTCTGCAAGAGCAGTCAGTGCTCTTAACCACTGAGCCATCTCTCCAGCCCCAGAGTCTTTTTCAAACCAGAGGATTATTGTTTGGGGGAGAACTTCTGTTTTAGTCAGGTTTTTTTTGTCCCAGTTCTTTTGTTGTTGTTCCCTCCAATTTATATTGCTTCAACATATGCATATGTATGTATATATACATACACATATACATACACATTTATGTCTCACTTATACTAAAATTATGTCATCTCAAAACAAGCTATGTTATTTCCAAATCATATTTCAGGATTTATATTTTATATTACTCTAAAATATGCATACATACCCTCCTTCCATATACCAAAATTCCAAAGTCTGAAAATAAATGGTAGGTTAATTCTAGAACCTGTTAAGGGATTCACATTATAAGAGCACAGTTGCTTTCAGATCATGAGGAATATATCATTAAAGTTGTTCAATTTGCCTTACAACTAGGTACTTGGTGCTAGCATCCACAGATGAGAGATACCATTTATCGTTTGTTTTTCTGGGACTGTGTTACTTCACTCAGCATGATATCTTCTAGTTCCATCCATTTACTTGCAAAGTTCATGATGTTATCTTTCTTTACTGCTGCATAGAACTCCATTGTGTAGACCATTGTGTAGATGTATGAGATTTTCTCTGCTCATCCGTTGAGGGGCACTTAGGTTAGTTCCAGCTCTTCGTTATTGTGAAGAGAGCTGCAATAAACATGGTTGTGCATGTATCTCTGCAGTAGGAAGTCTTGTGGGTACATACCCAGGAGTGGTATCACTGGGTCAGGCAGTAATTTTGAGTCTTTTAAGGGTTCTCCACACTGCTTTCCATAGTGGTTGTACGAGTTTACATTCCCACCAGCAGTGGATGAGTGTTCCCCTTCCCCCACAACCTCTCCAGCATTTGGTATCACTTGTTTTCTGGATCCTAGCCAGTTTTATCAGAGTGAGATGATATCTTAAAGTGGTTTTAATTTGCATTTCCTTAATTATTGATGTTGAACACTTTTTTTTTTTTTTGCGGGGTTCTTATCCTCAGCCTTTAACGGCTGCGCTATCCCCCCAGCCTGATGTTGAACACTTTTTAAGATGTTTCTCAGCCATCTATATTTCCTTACTTGTGAAGTCTCTGTTCAGCTCTTTGCTCCATCTTTTTTCTTCTTCTTTGTTTTTTGAGTAGTTTATATATTCTGGAAGTTTATCCTCTTTCAGATGTAAGGGAACCTACTGGTGAAGGGTTCTTCCCACTCTGTGTTTTTCTCTTCGCTTCTTTGTTTCTTTTGCTGTACAGAAGCTTTCGAGTTTAATGAGGTCCCACTTCTTGATTGTTGACCTTATTTCCTGTGCAGCTGCTGATTTAGAAAGCCTTTTCCTTTTTTTTTTTTTTTTTTTTTTTTGGTGTGGTTAGACCAGGGTCTCCTATAGCCCCAGCTGTCCTGCGAACTCCTTTGTAGACCGGCTGGCCCTTGAACTACAAGATCGCCCTGCCTTGCCTCCCAAGTGCTGGGTTAAAGGTTGTGCGCGTACCAATGCCTGGCTAGAAAGCCTTTTCTTGTGCCTATGTCTTGTAGTGTTTTTACAGCATTTTCTTCTATCATTGTTTTTTTAGTATTTTTACTGTCTATTTATTTATCTGTGTATGAGTGTAATGCCTCACATGTGTACGTGTACCTGTGTTGTGTGCAGTGCCTGTGGAGGTCAGAAAGTGATTGGGATCCCCTGGAACTAGAGTTACAAGCGGGTGGGACCACCATATGGGGGCTGGGATCGAGCCTTGGGGTCCTCTGCATGAGCAGCCTATTTTTCTATGTGTATGAAATGTACTGTCTGCCATGCATTTTGGTTTGTGCACCCTGTTGTCCAATGCCGTGGAGGTCAGAAAGGGTGGTTGCAGGATTTCCCTGCAACTGCATTGGAATTAAAGATGTTCTCATCAGCTGCCATGTGGGTGCTAGGGATCGAAACCCGGGGCCTCTGGCACGAGCGATTGGCGCTCTTAGATAACCGCTGGGCCATCTCTCCAGCCCCGAAATACTACTTTTTAAAATAACATGTTGGCTAGCCTACATTTGAATTTAAACCTAAAAGACTTAGTAACAGAGAATGACACCCATTTCTTTGAGCCCAGGCACTCTACCACTGAGCTAGACTTCCCACCTACAAGCCCATTTCTTTTTTGTCTTTTTCTTCTTTCTTTTTTTCTCACGCCTGGCTTAAGGATAGTTCTAGCCACCATGTGGGTTGCTGGGAACGAGCCCGGGTCCTCTGCAAGAGCATCGGCGCTCTCAAACGCTGGCCTCTCTGCAAGCCCCCAGGCCATCTCTGGTGGTTTGATGGCATTTGCTCTGTTCATGGTTGTTTCTTTCTTTTTTTTTTTTTTTAACTTTTTTTTTCTCAAAATTTTTATTTATTTTTTATGTGTATGAGTGTACTGTCTTGCGTGTAGGTCTGTGCCACCCGTGTCGTGCAATGCCGAGGAGGTCAGAAAGAGGGCGTCGAATTCCCCTGGAACTGGAGTTAAAATGGTTCTCGCCACATGTGGGTGCTGGGGATCGAACCCCGGTCCTCTGCAAGAGCAAACGGTGCTCTTCAACCCTAGGCCATCCCTCCAGCCCATGGTGTTCTTCTCCCTATCCCCTCCCCCCGACCCCCACAAGATTTATTTTCTGCGCCAGCGCAAACTGATTTACTTGCCGCTCTCATAAATCCCTTATGTTTGTGCTTTGCTTTTCCTTCTTCCTTCTTCCGCAACTTACAAATGCTTTATTTTTCCAAACCTTTTTTTATGTATAGAGGGTTTTGCCCGAATGTAATAAGTGCAACCAGTTGCATATGGTGTTTGTGGAAGCCAGAAGGGGGTATTTGTTCCCTGTAACTGCAGTTGTAGACCAGTTGTGAGTCGTCATGGGGGGTGCTGGGAATTAAACAACTGTACCCCTTAAAAGAGCAGCAAGGGTGCAGTCACTGAGCCATTTCTCCACCCCACGGTTCCCAAACTTTCATAAAATTGAGGACCAAGACCACGTTCTTTCAGTGAATTTAAGCTCACTTACCTCATCCTAAAATTTATCTTTCTGTTTCTACAAAAAATTTTCAAACACTGCTAAGTAGTTTTTTTTTGTGTTTTTTTTTTTTTTTTTTTTTTTGGTCTTCTTTTTATTGAACAGTGTTTCCCTGTAGCCTCAGCTGTCCTGGTATAACTACTCTGTCGAGCAGGCTGGCCTGCAAACTCACAAATACGCCTGCCGTCTGCCTCCCAGTGCGATTGCACTCCTTCACACAGTGAGTGACACCCTCAGTGTCCCATGTCCTCCTTCCGCAGTGATGATACCCTCAGTGTCCCATGTCCTCCTTCCCAAGTGATGACACCCTCAGTGTCCCATGTCCTCCTTCACCAAGTGATGACACCCTCAGTGTCCCATGTCCTCCTTCCACAGTGATGACCCCCTCAGTGTCCCATGTCCTCCTTCCATCAGTGATGACACCCTCAGTGTCCCCATGTCCTCCTTCCACAGTGACGACACCCTCAGTGTCCCATGTCCTCCTTCACCAGTGAGGACACACCTCAGTGTCCCATGTCCTCCTTCCGCAGTGAGGAACCCTCAGTGTCCCATGTCCTCCTTCAGTAGTGATGACACCCTCAGTGTCCCATGTCCTCCCCCAGTGATGACTACCCTCAGTGTCCCATGTCCTCCTTCACGAGTGATGGACACCACTCAGTGTCCCATGTCCTCCTTCACAGGAGACACACTCAGTGTCCCATGTCCTCCCCAGTGATGACACACTCAGTGTCCCATGTCCTCCTTCCACCAGTGATGACACCTCAGTGTCCCCATGTCTCTCCTTCAGTCAGTGATGACACCACTCAGTGTCCCATGTCCTCCTTCCCAGTGATGACACCCTCAGTGTCCCATGTCCTCCTTCCCAGTGATGACACCCTCAGTGTCCCATGTCCTCCTTCCGCAGTGATGATACCCTCAGTGTCCCATGTCCTCCTTCACCAGTGAGGACACACTCAGTGTCCCATGTCCTCCTTCCCAGTGAGTGACACCCTCAGTGTCCCATGTCCTCCTTCAGTAGTGATGACACCCTCAGTGTCCCATGTCCTCCTTCCACAGTGACGACACCCTCAGTGTCCCATGTCCTCCTTCCCCAGTGATGACACCCTCAGTGTCCCATGTCCTCCTTCCACAGTGATGACACCACTCAGGGTCCCTTTCTCTCCCATTGGACACAGCTCAAGTGTCCCATGTCCTCATTCCACAGTAATGACACACTCAGTGTCCCAATGTCCTCCTTCCACAGTGATGACACCCTCAGTGTCCCATGTCCTCCTTCCAGTGAGTGACACCCTCAGTGTCCCATGTCCTCCTTCACCAGCGAGTGACACACTCAGTGTCCCATGTCCTCCTTCACCTGAGTGAGGACCACACCTCAGTGTCCCATGTCACTCCTTCCGCAGCGATACAAACCCTCAGTGTCCCATTTTCCTCCACATTTCCTCGCAGTGATTCACATGTTTGCCATTTTATTTTCATTTGTATTTCTCAATCATCTTCAGCTCACTTATTTATGGTGATTCATTGGTTGGAGTTTTTGGGGTTGTTATGGTGTTGTGCATAACGCTTGTAGTGCACTGTGCCTGTGTGGATGCTCGTAAGGCAGCAACTAAGGACATCTATCTTGTGAATCCTCATTTACATTACTACCACTCTTACTTGTTGAGACANATACATGCCCCCCCCCAAAAAAAAAAAGAACCATCTTTAAGCTGGGCATGGTGGTGCACCTGGGTCCTCTGCAGGCAGTCAGCATGCTTAACCACTGAGCCATCATCTCAGCCCCTCCAGATTACTTTTATAACCTGCCACTCTACTCAAAGTGTTAATCATTTCTAAGATTTTCTGGTGGATTTTTGGCATCCTTAGGTATATTATCATTTCATCTGCAAAAAGTGATAGGTATGCTTGGGGAGGCCTCGCCTACAGGGAGACCCTGCTCAAAAAGACCAAAAAAAAAAAAAATAAAATATAAAAGCCGCATGTGGGTGCTGGGGAAGGGAATCAACCTGGTCCTCTGCAAGAGCAGTCAGTGCTCTTAAACCACTGAGCCATCTCTCCAGCCCCAGAGTTTTTTTTCAAACAGAGTTATGTTTGGGGGAGAACTTCTGTTTTAGTCAGGTTTTTTTGTCCCAGTTCTTTGTTTTGTTGTTTCCCTCCAATTTATATTGCTTCAACATAAGCATAAATGTATGTATATTACATCACATTACATACACATTTCTGTCTCCACTTATACTAAAATATGTCATCTCAAAATACAAGCTATGTTATTCCAAATCCTATTTCAGATTTTATTTATATTACTCTACAATATGCATAATACCCTCCTTCATTACCAAAATTCCAAAGTCTCGAAACTAATGGTAGGGTTAATTCTAGAACCTGTAAGGGATTCACATTGTAAGAGCCCAGTTGCGTTCAGATCAGAGGAATTATACTCATTAAACGTTGTTCAACCTTTGCCTCTTTTTTCTGCCTCTCTTTTTACATTATCTTATCTTCTTTTTTGGCTATCTTTGCTGCTCCGCTCCACATGACTTTTTGTATGTATTCTTGATTACCATTTATTCCTTTTGGTTTTTTTCTGGGGATGTGTTTACTTCATCTCAGCATGATTGCTATCTTCTTAGTTCCATTCCACTTACTTGACAAAGTTCTTTCATCGCTGTTATCTTTCGTACCTGCTTGCTGCATTAAATCTCCTTTTTTTTTACCTCCGCGGTACGACCATTGTTTGTAGTTTGATTGTATATCTGATTGACTTTGCGTTTCCTGCTCATCCGTTGCTTTTGAGGGGCCCTTGAGTGTTTCGTATTCATCTTCTTTATTGGTTAGTGTTCCAGTTTTTTTTTTTTTAGCTCTTCGTTCTTGTGCTTGAATTTTTGAGATGCTGCCCTCCAATTTAACATTTCGGTTTGTCTTTGCATTTGTTATCTCTGCAGTAGGACGTCTTGTGGGTTGTTACCATACCCAATTGGCCCAGTTGGTCCATCTGGTGTTTCATGGCTTATGTTGTTTTGTTCGTTTTTATTTATTCGGTTTTTTAATTTATTTTTCGAGGTTTCTGTGTACAGTCTGGTCTCCCACTACTGCGTGCCCTATAGCCTGGTCCCTGCACGAGTTCTTACCCCATCTCTCACACAAGCAGCTCGCGCATTGAGTGTTCCCTTTCCCCACAACCTTCTCCAGCATTTGGTATGCCACCTGTTCCTTTCTTGAGCCTTACGCACATGTTTTTTCTTTATCAGATGTGATTTTGATGTAGCTCTTTAAAGTGGTTTTACTTTCGCTCATTTACCTTAATGATTGGATGTTGACCTTTTTTTTTTTTTTGTCACCGGGGGTTCTTATCTCTTCACCCAAAGCCTTTAACTGCTGCGTTTTCTTCGCCCCCAGTGAGGTTTTGTACACGTTCTAAGATGTTTCTCCTAGGCTCAATACTATAATTTTATTCTTCATCTGTGATACGCCGATCTGTTCCCAGCTTCGTTGACTCACATATTATCATTTGTGTTCTGTCTTCTTTGTTTTTTTGAGTCGGAGTTTAATATGCTGTTGAAGTTTATTCCTCTTCGATTGTAAGGGAACCCTAATCTTGGTGACAGGGGCTTCCCACTCTGTCGTTTTTCTTTCTTTCGTTACTTTGTTCTTTTGCTGTACAGAATTGCTTTTTCGAGTTAAGTTTAATGATGTTCCCTCCTCACTTCTTGTTATTGTTGACTTTATTCCTGTGCAGCTGCTGATTTTTAGAAAGCACTTTTCCTTGTTGTTTTTTTTTTTTTTTGGTGTGTTAGAGACAGGGTCTACCTATAGCCCCAGCTGTCCTGGAACTCACTTTGTAGACCAGGCTGGCCTTGAACTCACAAAGATCCGCCTGCCTCTGCCTCCCAAGTGCTGGGTTAAAGGTGTGCGCGACCATGCCTGGCTAGAAAGCCTTTTCTTGTGCCTATGTCTTGTAGGTTACTACCAGCATTTTCTTCTATCATTGTTTTTTTAGTATTTTACTTGCTATTTTTATTTTATGTGTATGAGTGTAATGCCTGCACATGTGTAAGTGTACCTGTGTTGTGCAGTGCCTGTGGAGGTCAGAAGAGGATGTTGGATCCCCTGGAACTAGAGTTACAAGCAGGTGTGAGCCACCATATGGGTGCTGGGAATCGAGCCTGGGTCCTCTGCATGAGCAGCCTATTTTTCTATGTGTATGAATGTACTGTCTGCATGCAGGTTTGTGCACCCATGTTGTCCAATGCCGTGGAGGTCAGAAGTGGGTGTCGGATTTCCCTGCAACTGGAGTTAAAGATGGTTCTCAGCTGCCATGTGGGTGCTAGGGATCGAAACCGGGTCCTCTGCAAGAGCAGTTGGCGCTCTTAATAACCGCTGGGCCATCTCTCCAGCCCCGAAATACTTACTTTTTAAATAGAAAATGTTGGCTAGCCTACATTTGAATTTAAACCTAAAAGACTTAGTAACAGAGAATACTAAACCCATTTCTTGAGCCCAGGCACTCTACCAACTGAGCTAGACTCCCATCCTAAAGCCCATTTCTTTTTTGTCTTTTTCTTTCTTTCTTTTTTTCTCACGCCTGGCTTAAAGACAGTTCTTAGCCACCATGTGGGTGCTGGGAATCGAGCCCGGGTCCTCTGCAAGAGCAGTCGGCGCTCTCAACCGCTGGGCCGTCTCTGCAGCCCCCAGGCCATCTCTGGTGTTTGATGGCATTTGCTCTGTTCATGGTGTTCTTCTTTTTTTTTTTTTTTAACTTTTTTTTTCTCAAATTTTATTTATTTTTTATGTGTATGAGTGTACTGTCTGCGTGTAGGTCTGTGCACCCGTGTCGTGCAATGCCGAGGAGGTCAGAAGAGGGCGTCGAATTCCCCTGGAACTGGAGTTAAAGATGGTTCTCAGCCACCATGTGGGTGCTGGGGATCGAACCCGGGTCCTCTGCAAGAGCAAACGGTGCTCTCAACCCCTAGGCCATCCCTCCAGCCCATGGTGTTCTTCTCACTCCCCTCCCCCCGACCCCCACAAGTTATTTTCTCAGCGCAAACTGATTTACTTGCCGCTCTCATAAATCCTTATGTTTGTTGCTTTGCTTTTCCTTCTTCCGCAACTTACAAATGCTTTATTTTTCCAAACCTTTTTTTATGTATATGAGTGTTTTGCCCGAATGTATATAAGTGCACCAGTTGCATATGGTGTTTGTGGAAGCCAGAAGGGGGTATTTGTTCCCCTGTAACTGCAGGTGTAGACAGTTGTGAGTCGTCATGGGGGTGCTGGGAATTAAACACTGTACCCCTTAAAAGAGCAGCAAGGGTTCATCACTGAGCCATTTCTCCACCCCACGGTTCCCAAACTTTCATAAAATTGAGACCAAGACCACGTTCTTTCAGTGAATTTAAGCTCACTTACCTCATCCTAAAATTTATTTTCTGTTTCTACATAAAAATTTTCAAACACATGCTAAGTAGTTTTTTTTTGGTTTTTTTTTTTTTTTTGGTCTTCTTTTTTTGAGACAGTGTTTCCCTGTAGCCTCAGCTGTCCTGGAACTCACTCTGTAGAGCAGGCTGGCCTTGAACTCACAAAGATCCGCCTGCCTCTGCCTCCCAAGTGCATATCCTCCTTCACCAGTGAGGACACCCTCAGTGTCCCATGTCCTCCTTCCGCAGTGATGACACCCTCAGTGTCCCATGTCCTCCTTCAGTAGTGATGACACCCTCAGTGTCCCATGTCCTCCTTCCACAGCGATGACACCCTCAGTGTCCCATGTCCTTCCCCAGTGATGACACCCTCAGTGTCCCATGTCCTCCTTCCACAGTGATGACACCCTCAGTGTCCCCATGTCTTCCTTCAGTAGTGATGACACCCTCAGTGTCCCATGTCCTCCTTCCACAGTGATGACACCCTCAGTGTCCCATGTCCTCCTTCCTCAGTGATGACACCCTCAGTGTCCCATGTCCTCCTTCCGCAGTGATGATACCCTCAGTGTCCCATGTCCTCCTTCACCAGTGAGGACACACTCAGTGTCCCATGTCCTCCTTCTGCAGTGATGACACCCTCAGTGTCCCATGTCCTCCTTCAGTAGTGATGACACCCTCAGTGTCCCATGTCCTCCTTCCACAGTGACGACACCCTCAGTGTCCCATGTCCTCCTTCCTCAGTGATGACACCCTCAGTGTCCCATGTCCTCCTTCCACAGTGATGACACCCTCAGTGTCCCATGTCCTCCTTCCACAGTGATGACACCCTCAGTGTCCCATGTCCTCCTTCCACAGTAATGACACCCTCAGTGTCCCCATGTCCTCCTTCCACAGTGATGACACCCTCAGTGTCCCATGTCCTCCTTCCGCAGTGATGACACCCTCAGTGTCCCATGTCCTCCTTCCGCAGTGATGACACCCTCAGTGTCCCATGTCCTCCTTCCGCAGTGATGACACTCTCAGTGTCCCATGTTCTTCTGCAGTGATGACACCCTCAGTGTCCCCATGTCCTCCTTCCGCAGCGATGACACCCTCAGTGTCCCATTTCCTCATCCTGCAGTGATTCACATGTTGCCATTTTATTTCATTTGTATTTTCATCTTCACCTCGGTATTTCATGGTTTGGGTTTTGGGGGTTTTGGTGTTTGTGCATAAGCTTGTAGGTGCACTTGCCTGTGTGGATGCTCGTGAAGGCAGCACTGCACTTCTTCCTCATTTACTTCACCATCTTACTTGTTGAGACAGCTTCTCACTATATCTGGAGTTTGCTGTCTTCCAGCTAACCACCAGTGAACCTCCAGGATTTGTCTGTCTCCACTCTGCACAGCACTGGGGTCAGCACTATGCCCGTGTGCACCTGTAAGTCTTTACATGGGTGCGGGGGATTCAGACTTAAGTCCTTGTGTGTGCCCAGTGAACCAGCTTCCAGCGTTTTTTTTTTTTTTGTTTCGTTTTGTTTTTCTTTTTTTAAAGAGAACAAGTCTCTAGCCTCAAACTCAATATGTAGCCAAGGATAACCTTAACCTTTTTTTTATTCTCATATGTGTATGAATGTACTGTCTACATGTAGGTTTGTGCACCCATGTCGTGCAATGCCGCGGAGGTAAGAAGAGGGCATCGAATTCCCCTGGAACTGGAATTAAAGACGGTTTTCAGGGGCTGGAGAGATGGCCTAGTGGTTGAGAACGTCGACTGCTCTTGCAGAGGACCCACATGGTGGCTGAAAACCGTCTTTATCTCCAGTGTCAGGGGAATCTGACACCCTTTTCTGACCTCTGCAGCATTGCACGACACGGGTGCACAAACCTACATGCAGTCAGTACATTCATACACATACAAAAAAAAAAAAAAAAAGATGGTTTTCAGCCACCATGTGGGTGCTGGGAATGGAACCCGGGTCCTCTGTAGGAGCAGTCGGTGCTCTTAACTGCTAGGCCATCTCTCCAGCCCCAACCTTAACCTTCTGATTCTCCAACTTACTGCTCCTTGCCCTCAACTCCTGGGATTATATGAATGCTTGTGCGTTCTTGTTTTATGACATGATGAAGACTGAGCACTCTTCCAGCTGAGCTAAATCTCTAGCCACATTTTTTATGTTTTTAAAAGATAAACTTGTGGGGCTGGAGAGATGGCCTAGCGGTTAAGAGTGCCGACCACTCTTACAGAGGACCCGGGTTCGATCCCCAGCACCCACATGGCAGCCAAGAACCATCTGAAACTCCAATTCCAGGAGAACTCCAGTTCCAGGGGAATCCGACACCCTCTTCTGACCTCCGCGGCATTGCACGACACGGGTGCACAGATCTGCATGCAGACAGTACATTCATACATAAACAAAAATAAATAAAAATTAAAAAAATATAAGTAGAGTATATCTACATGGCAGAATCAGTTAAAAAAAAAAAAGATAAACTTATGGTGGCGCACGCCTTTAATCCTAGCACTTTGGAGGCTGAGGCAGGTGGATCTTTGTGAGTTCAAGGTCAGCCTGGTCTACAGAGCGAGTTCCAGGACAGCTGGGGCTACAGGGAGACCCTGTCTCAAAAAGACCAAAAAAATAAATAAAAGATAAACTTTATAATCAATAAAATGCATAGATTTTAACTGTGCAGGTTTTTCTTTTTTGCTTTGTTTTTGTTTTGAGACAAGGTCTCACTTTGTTGACCAGGTTGGTTTATGAACTCAGTGATTCAGATGGTTCTCTCACCTCAGTCTTCCAAGTAGGTAGACTATAGATGTACACCTGGATGCACTGATTGTTCAGCTTGACAAATGGAGATTCCCATGTAACCCACATCCCAATCATGATATCTGGAGGAGAACAACACTTTCTCAATTACAATGTCCTCATTTCTGTTCCGTTATCTCCGCCTTGCCTTGTACGTGGATAGTCCCATGGTGCTCTCTGCTCCCTTGTACATGGATAGTCCCATGGTGCTCTCCCCTCCCTTGTACATGGACAGTCCCATGGTGCTCCCCCTCCCTTGTACATGGACAGTCCCATGGTGCTCTCCCCTCCCTTGTACATGGACAGTCCCATGGTGCTCTCCCCTCCCTTGTACATGGACAGTCCCATGGTGCTCCCCCTCCCTTGTACGTGGACAGTCCCAAGGTGTTCTCCCCTCCCTTGTACGTGGATAGTCCCATGGTGCTCTCCCCTCCCTTGTACATGGACAGTCCCATGGTGCTCCCCCTCCCTTGTACGTGGACAGTCCCAAGGTGCTCTCCCCTCCCTTGTACGTGGACAGTCCCATGGTGCTCTCCCCTCCCTTGTACATGGACAGTCCCATGGTGCTCTCCCCTCCCTTGTACGTGGACAGTCCCAAGGTGCTCTCCCGTCCCTTGTACGTGGACAGTCCCAAGGTGCTCTCCCCTCCCTTGTACATGGATAGTCCCATGGTGCTCTCCCCTCCCTTGTATGTGGACAGTCCCATGGTGCTCTCCCCTCCCATGTACGTGGATAGTCCCAATGTGCTTTCCCCTTTCTTGGGTCTACAGGTCAATTTAATTACACTATTAGATTGAAGTAAAAATTCTTTTGTTATTTGAAATGTTCTGAGGCATCACCTGGTGACATATAATTGTAGGACATTGTATTGAATGTATTCTTTTAGGCCTTGCCAAAGATTCGCTACCTTTATATCCTAGGAATATTTTTGTCTTCAGAGAGTATATTTGGAAATACTAGTTTGATAGTCCTAAGTAGCTTTTTATTATGACCAGCAAACTTATTAGAACTACTTTTTTTTTTCAGATGCAACAATTTCTTCTACCTTATTGGATACAAAGTGGAATAAGATTCTAGATCCTTCTTCTCACCAACTGTCATTTAACCCTGCATTGGCCAGCGTGAGTGAACCCGTGGGTTCTAATGAGCCAGGCCCACAGCTGAAAGTCTTCTCTCTGGCTTGCTCAGCTCCAGTGACACGGGATCAAGAAGACTCTCCTGATAACCAGCGGGACTGCAACTTACAGCCCGAGATTGCCACGATGTGGATTGATGAAAATGCTGTTGCAGAAGACCAGCTAATTAAGAGAAACTGTAATCGCGATGATCATCAGTTCAGTACCGTCGCAGTGGGAGACGGGAAATGTGGAAGCCGACCTCGGCTGCCAGAGGAGAAGAATGTGCTTGTTGTAGCTGTCATGCATAACTGTGATAAAAGGACATTACAGAGTGATTTGCAGGATTGTAATAACTACAATAGTCAGCCCCTCATGGACTCTTTTAGCTATTCACTGGATAATGAACATAGACAAACTGATCAACTTAGCGTTAGTATGAATGGGTCCACTGAAAAAGATAGGAACTCAGAGAAACAAGTGGGTGCTTTGAATAGACCAAAACCAGAGGGCGGTTCTGTTAGTCTTCCTCGTCCTGCTTCACCTAACAGGATAGCCAGTGTCTCTTCCCCTTCACAAGTAAAGGATGATGAAAGTAGAGCTCAGAACCCCTCCATGTCTGCAGTTATAAGTTCAGTAGTCTCATCCCAGGGAGTAGATGGAGGATCTGTCAGGAAAAAGCAAGAGACTTACATACCAGATGAAGACCTCACTGACAGAAACAGCTCTCCTAGGACAGACCTGGGGAGCCCAAGCTCCTTTCACTCAGGTCAGGAGATCTCCACAGAAAAGGCGTCAGCTGAGGAGAGAGCAGCCGAAGAAGCAGCCCTTCCGTCTGCTTTATCTGTGGATCTCGAGCCAGACGTGCCTGCTGGGTCGGGGAGGGATGATTGTGAGCAGTCTTCAGATTCCCTGGGGTCTAGTGAAGTTAGAGCTGATGAAGATGACGGTTATGGGCATGAGGAAACTTTTGGCACTACAGAATTTCTTAATGTGACAGAGCATTTTGCTGACTCTGAGATGACTCATTGGAAATTGACAAAGCTAAATGAGATGAGTACTAGCCATGTAAATGAAGACAATCAGAAGGCTGTCCAGATGAGCCAGCCCGAGGGTGCCAACAGTGACAGTGGAGGGGAGCCTGTGGGAATGGCAGTAGCAGGTCTAGAGTTCAAAGGAACCTGCTCGAGTGACAGTGAAGGGTGTGACTTCTCCACTGGTAACAATACCCCCGCAGCACCTGCTCTGTCTAATGGTTGTGATTCCTGTGGAATACAGAGTCCAGTTGTTTCTTTTGTTCCAAAGACTTTACCCTCCAAAGAAGATTCAGTAACAGAAGAAAAGGAGGTGGAGGAGAGCAAGTGGGAATGCTGCTCAAACGTTTATGAACAGAGAGGGACGGAGACTCCAGAAGGGAGCGGGCTACTTTCTAACAGCACTCGAGACCTAAGGAAGAAAAACTACTTACATAGTTTCTGTAGCCAAGTCCCTGCAGTGCTTGGGCAGTCTTCCCCCAAAGTGGCAGCAAGCCTGCCGTCTATCAGTGCTCCTTTTGGTGGTGCAAGACCCAAGCAACCTTCTAATCTTAAACTTCAGATTCCAAAGCCATTATCAGACCACCTACAAAGTGACTTTCTTGCAAACAATGGAAATAATATTAAAAACAAAAATGATATTGTTGGGAAAGCGAAATTAGGGGGACACTCAGCAAGCAGCACGTCTTTAGGAAACGTCTCTGTGGCTGATGCAAACGGGGAGCATTTAGAAAGTTACGACCCCGAGCTCTCCAGTAGACCATGCACTGCATTAGCTCCAGATAGCCCAGATAATGATCTCAGAGCTGGTCAGTTTGGAATTTCTGCCAGGAAGCCATTTACCACCCTGGGTGAGGTGGCACCAGTGTGGGTACCAGATTCCCAGGCTCCAAACTGCATGAAGTGTGAAGCACGCTTTACGTTCACCAAAAGGAGGCATCATTGCAGAGCATGTGGGAAGGTAAGCTGCATGCGTGGGCTCTGAAGCCCAGCACGCTCATTCTGCATCACTGAACCAAGGTGGGATTGGTAGACATGCTTCTAGCTCAGATGACATTATAAGTAGCTTTTGAAAACTCTGTAAGTTTCTATATAGAACATGCTTATTATTTTTTGTTATTATGGTCAGAATTTATGCTGGCTCAGTTTTCTGTGAGGAGATGAGAATGGAGAATTAAGGAAGTATTTTCTTTGCGGTTTCTGTATTGATAGACACTTGGTTAATAGGATAGTTTGAAATAAGGAAGTTAGTTCTGTCAACTTAGGAGAGATTTGTGGTTCACTTCTTTTTTTTTTTTAATCTGTTACTCTGTTTTTATGTTTTTAAGTGAGTGTGACTATAGCCATGGCAGGTCTGGAATCTCTGTGTAGAACAAGCCTCCAGCCTCCTCCTTCTGAGTGCTGGGGTTTTAGGCATTACAACCACCATGGTCAGTGGTTGACTCCCTATTTTCTTTATAGTCCATGAAAAATTGACTGTTAACACTGAGAGTCCATCCTGTCCTTTTTTTTTGCGTAGAATCTTTTTCAGGTATTGGGTATTCTGAGGGTTTATATAAACACCCAAATATATTTCCTCCCATATGAATTTAATACAAATAGTTGAAGACTGTATAGACCCTTATGCCAAGGTGAAAAGAATAGCTAATGCTCCTTAGGTCTCCAAATTCTCTATGAGTTCAAGGCCAGCCTGGTCTGTATAGTGAGTTCTAGGCCAGCTGAGGCTACAGGCAGACCCTGTTTCAAAAAGACAAAAAAAAAAAGTTTAAAAGGGGAGAATATATCAGTGCTATGCACCGGCTGGCTGGCCAGCCATTTAGCTTGAGTCTGAGCTCCAGTTTCAGTGAGAGACCCTGTCTCACACATAGAGGTGTGTGAAGACACATGTACATACACAAAAAGGATTACTGGACTGTCCTAGTACAAAATGACCAAATACGAAGGGAGCAGGAGGTTAAAGTTGAACTGTGCTTCTGTCCTCTGATTATTAAAGTTTGAAGAAAATAATGGGGCTGGAGAGATGGCTCAGTGGTTAAGAGCACTGACTGCTCTTGCAGAGAACCTGGGTTCGATTCCCAGCACCCACATGGCAGCTAAGAACTGTCTTTAAGCTTGGGAGGCAGAGGCAGGTGGATCTCTGTGAGTTCAAGGCTAGCCTGGTTTACAGGGCTAGTTCTAGGCTTAGCTGGGGCTACTGGGAGACCCTGTCTCAAAACACCAAAATAATAATAATAATAATATTAATAATAATATAATAAAAATTACTTTAAAGAAAGAAAATAATGTATTTAATTCCTAAATACTTTTTTTTTTTTTTTTTTTTGGTCTTCGAGACAGGGTCTCCCTGTAGCTCCAGCTGTCCTGGAACTCACTCTGTAGACCAGGCTGGCCTTGAACTCACAAAGATCCGCCGCCTGCCTCTGCCTCCCGAGTGCTAGAATTAAAGGCAGGCGCCACCACGCCCGGCTGTAATTCCTAAATACTTTGTAGTTAGTTAGCTGACATAGACCTCTAGGGTTGGTAACCTGAATAGGCAGTTTTTCCAGCAGACACCTGTAGTTCCAGTACCTGGAAGGTGGGGACAGGAGGATCAGGACTAGTTAAAGCAAGTTTGAGGCCAGAAATTTGTTATAGGCCTGGGTGTAGTGGCACACACTTTTAATCCCACCATGGGGAGGCAGAGGCAAGCAGATCTCTGTGAGTTCAAGGCCAGCCTGGTCTATATAGTGAGTTCCATGTCAGTTGGGGCTACAGGGAGACCCTGTCTCAAAGAGACAAAACAAACAAACAAAAAAACCCCAAAGAACAAAACAAAACAAAAAACAAAACAATTATTATAAAATGAATGTAAATTGAGAAAGTAGATAGAATTTTCCTGAGTATAATTTGTGGAATTTAGTAATTCATATGTGTTCTGGATTCATAATTCCATCTTTTCCTTCTATGTCAACCTCTGAGATGTTACAGGGATTGGTGATAAAATCCACAAACTTCTCACATCTCTGTGAGTTCAAGGCCGCCTGGTCTGCATAGCAAGTTCCAGGCCAGTTGGGGCTACAGAGAGACCCTCTCTCTCTTTTATTTTTTAAGTTTTTATTTATTTATTTATTTATTTATTTTATTTATTTATTTATTTATTTATTTTAAAGGGATTCACAATATAAGAGCACAGTTGTTTTCAGATCACATTAACATGCCCAGTTTGCCATACAATTAGGTAATTTTTGCTAGCATCCACAGATGAGGGATACCATTTGTCGTTTGTTTTTCTGGGACTGTGTTTACTTCACTCAGCATGATATCTTCTAGCTCCAGCCATTTACCTGCAAAGTTCAGATGTCATCTTTCTTTACCACTGCATAGAACTCTATTGTGTAGAGTACCACATTTTCTCTATCCCCTTGTCAGTTGAGGGCCCTTGGGTTGGTTCCAGCCTCCTTGCTATTGTGAAGAGAGCTGCAATAAACAATGGCTGTGCATGTATCTCTGCAGTAAGATGAGTCTTGTGGGTTAATACCCAGGAGTGGTATGACTGGATCAGGTGGCAAGTTCATTCCAAGTCTTCCAAGTGTTCCACACACTGCTTTCCGTAGTGGCCTGTACAAGTTTACGATTCCACCAGCAGTGGATGATGTTCCCCTTTCCCCACAACCTCTCCAGCACTTGGTATCATTTTTTTTCTTGATCCTAGCCAGCCTTATCAGAGTAAATATGATACAAAGTGGTTTTAATTTGCATTTCCTTAATTATTAGCAAACATTGAACACTTCTTAAGTGTTTTCTTAGCCATCTCTAATTCCTCACTTGTGAAGTCTCTGTTCAGTCTTTGCTCCATCTATTGAAGTGGGTCATTGTTTTCTTTCTTCTTTGTTTTTTGAGTAGTTTTATATATTCTGGAAATCAATGCTTTGTCAGATATATCTGTGGTGAAGGTTTCTTCCCACTCTGTGGGGTTTTCTCTTCACTTCCTTGATTGTTTCTTTTTGATGTACAGAGCTTTCGAGTTTAATGAGGTCCCATTTGTCAATTGTCAACTTAATTCTTGCACTGCTGCTGTCTGATTTAGGAAGTCTTTTCCTATCCTATGTCTTGAGTTCTGCTGCCAACTTTTTCTTCTGTCACCTTCAGAGTTTGGGGCTTTCACATTGAGTCTTTAATCCATCTGGAAGCTGATTTTTGTTAGGCAAGAGGTAGGGGTTTTATTCCATTCTTCTACAAGTGGTGATCCAGGTTTTGCCAACACCACTTGCTGAAGATGCTGTCTTTCCTCCATTGTATCTTCGTGGCCCCCTTGTCAAATATGAGATGGCTGAAATTGTATGTGCTTAAGTTTGTAATCTTCAGTTTTGTTCCATTGGTCAACAGGTCTGTTTTTGTGCCAGTACCAAGCTGTTTATGACTATAGCCCTGTAGTATAGTTTGAAGTCTGGTATAGAGGATCCCCCTGTTATTGCTTTTCACTCAGGGTTGTTTGGCTATTCAGGGTCTTTTGTTTTTCCAAATGAAATAAGGGCTTTTTTCCAAGCCTGTGAAGGAACTCTTGGGGATTTTAATTGGGATTGCATTAAATCTATACAAGAGTTTGGGTAGAATGGACACTTTTTACTATATTAATTTTCCCAATCCATGAGCATGGGAGGTTTTCCCATCTTCTGATGTTCTTCAGTTTCCTTCTTCAAGGGTTTTAAAATTTTGTTGTAGAGATCTTTGGTGTCTTGGTTAGGTTTGGTCCTAGGTATTTTATGTTTTGAGGCTATTGTCGTGGGAAGGTCTCCTTGAATTCTTTCTTCAGTTGCTTGGTGTTGGTGTAAAGAAAGGCTACTGATTTTTCAGTTAATTTGTATCCTGCCAGTTACTGAAGCTCTTAATTGTTTCTAGTTTTCTGGTGGAGTTTTTTAGCATCCCTTAAGTAAAAAAATCATATCATCAGCAAAAAAGGATACCCGACTTCCCTTTTATTCCTGAATTTACTACCTTTTACCTTTTCCTTTCTGCCTATTGCCCTAGCAAGTCTTTCAAGCACTATATTGAAGAGGAGTGGTGACAGGCGCTTGCCAAGTTTCCTACCTTATTTTTTATATTTTATTTTTTTTTAGTTTATTTATTTTATTTTTATATGTAATGAAAGTATAGTCTGCATGCAGGTTTGCGCACCCGTGTTGTCGATGCCGCGGAGGTCAGAAAAAGAGCGTTGAGGATTCTACGGATTCGCGCCCTCGAGAACTGGGAAGTATTGCCTCGCGTGTACAACCCGGAGTCAGTTTGAAGGAACTGAGAGTCAGAACACCACAGGTTTTCTATTCCAGCCGACGCGAACTGCGATGTGTGTGGGTGTCTGGTAGGACATATTCTGCTATGCCCCTAGCCGTCTCTATCCCAAAAGAACGCGTTGCTTCGTGTTGGAACCTCTTCAAATTCCGCCATCAAGCGGCATCAATAGTCCTCTTCCCTGGATCGAAAAAGCCCGACAAAAAGGTTCGCCGTACCTTTATAATATGGGGATGATTAGCCATTTCTTCCTGTACCATGTGGCCCCATTTAATGGAATCAAAGATCAGTTTGCTATGGGATGTTCCCGTAATAATTTCACTGTCAGAGGTGCACAATTGACCCAGTCTAGTTTATGAAAGGGAATGTGAAACGCCAACTACCCAACTCATATTCCCTTCTTGAGGATACTTTTACAGGCCACATGGCGGATGCATGTATTTAGTATGTATAAAAGCTCTGCTTCTTCAATATCCTGAGTTAGAGAAAGAGGGATCAAGTGTTTTCGGTTGTGAGCCTTATGTTAGTCTTGAACGCTATAAGTATATCAGTTAATACATTACTGATATGAGATAGTTGATAATTGATTTTTAGTCTTTATTTTTATTGTTGTATACTTATTTTATCTTTCTAGGGGGATGAATATATAAAAACGTTTTTCGAGAAATACGGAAGGCTAGCGTCAGTCGAGTTGATAATGAACTGCCTCAAAATAACATCTTGAGGATCTACAGACGCCAGATTTACAGTTAATCTCTTGCCTTGTTTTACCCCTGTGAAAAGGAATGTTTCTGAAAGTCTCGCTGCACTCACGCAGCTAAGCGGACATCTAAATAAGCTGATGGCTAAGGGCACTAAGCGACATATGGATACAAAACAAACACTCAGGGAATGAAAAACAGAGAGATTCTCTTGAGTTGACGGAGACTTGCCTTGCCACGTTCAGTTTTGAAAGGACTGCAAAAGACCTTCGGTGTTAGACAGACGCATTGTCACAGTCCAAAGGTGACTTTTTAAAGGCTTACCTGTGAATGCAAAGGATGGTGCTTCTAGCAGTCTTTAGCGACCCAGCACAGCATTTAATAAACTGATGGAAATGAAAGCATAGCTGATACAACTCAGGGAGATGAAAAACGGTCTGTGAAGTGTACGGAGATGCATCCAGTTCTAGTTTGAATAACTGGAAAAGCCCTATGTATTATACTAAGTGACGCGATTGTCTTAGCTATTCTGCTCTTTACTCTTTAACAATGACCCAATGCTTGTTGTCTTTGTTAATTGCACCAGCACGACAGATGTAGTGTACTCTGGTATCTTGCGGATGAATGAAAAGGGCACTTCGCTAGATACATCATCACGTACCGAGTGGAAAAAACACTTGACGAATAACGTCGTAGTGCAATCCAGTCAGTTTTGAATGAGGGGTAACCTGCAAAAACACCTGTGCTTAGTGCTACCGACTGTCGAATTTACCATCACCCTAATCTGCTCTTCCCTGGTAAAAGAAGTTTACTGAGTTCATTGGCAAACGCGCACCTGCGCCTTAATAAACTGATGGCAACGAAACCATATGTGATACATCTACCCTCACGGAAATGCGGCAAAAAAGAGCACGTTAAGAGAAGGAATCGGATCGAAGTTGCATCCAGTCCAGCTTTTGAAACGCGAACAAACTCGCCAAACTACACCTTGGGATACCAAGACGCTGGTATTTTATAGCTAAGATCTGTTCTCATTTACCCTGTAAATATGTCGAGAAGAGACCTAGTTTCCCTGCGAGTGTTTGACCTCACAGCATTAATAAACTGATGGAAATAAAAAGCAATATGTGATACAACTCAGGAAAAGTAAAACGATGAGAATACGGAGAGATTGGAGCGTACCAAGTCCTAGTCTTTGATAAGGTGAGACGGTGCTAAAGATCACCTTGTATGAGGGATACCCATACGCTCTCATCACTAGCAATAATGACTCTGCTAATAAAAAGAGTATATTATAACTAGTGAGTGGCTTTTGAACGCAAGAGCATTACATAAACTGATTTGAGGATAATAGAAAAGTGTCATGAAATAATGGCTGATCAGACAACTCCAATGGAGAACTTGGAAAAACTTCTCTGAGTAAATACTGTAAGATTTGGCATGCATGCACTAGCAGTTTGAAGGATAACTATTGCGGTATGGAGAAAAAGCCCCATGGCGTATGATCTATCAGACAGGGCAGAAAAATGTATGCTAGCCCAATGACTATCAGCTTTACTCTATTAATATCATTATAACAAAGTTATAGATCTTTGTTTGAAAATATGCAGTCATCGATAAAGCATGCGTTAAGGGATGTTGTCTTCTATTCTATAGTTTATGATATATTCTATAGATAAGCTGAAAGATGTACCAGAGGTTAAATGTTTTATTAGATCTAACAGAGTCTCAGGGTATAGTGACATATATCGTTGTAGGTAGCTATAACTTGGCTATGTTGCATATCTCTAAGCTTCAAAGAGATTTACAGAGCAAGGATGAAGTTAACATGCCACAATTCTCAAGTTTTATGGAATAACATTTCTATGACCGGGGCGCCGGAGGTTTACAGCTATCTTAACTGTAAAGGTAAAGTGCAGTAATATGTTTCAGATATTTCATTCTCATCTCATAGAAAGTTTTGTGATCAAATCCGGCAAAAAGCATTAGTAAACTGATGAAATGAAAGCATATGTGAAAAAACTCAGGGAATGAATGAATAAACCGTATTTGTGTACTAACGAGGAGATGCGTGTCTCTATTCGAGTGATTGAGAAGGAAATAATACTGCGCAGAGAATAATTCCCCACCCAGTAGATTTTTATCCATAAAGAACATCCTAAATCATAGACTCGACGAGCTGATTATGTCAAAGTCTGTCATGTACTGGCCTGAGGTTAGATAAACCAATCTTGTACTCCTTTGGAAAATTCCAACACAGAAGGTGATTTACGTTTACAGTTTGACGAGTCGAGCAACCTGCACATGAGTCGAAGCTTAATAAAGAGCTGCATAGGTGATAATGACATGTATTAGACGCATATTTGTAGATTAGCTATCAATTTCCAAGGCAAATTTAGCATACCAACAAAAGAGATTTGAGAATTACGGAGACTGGCTTCCAGACTTCAGTTGCTGAATCTTAATTAGTATATTCCTTGCTCCAGATAAATCATTTACTTGTATGTGAGACAGAACGCTGATATATTGTACATGCTTACATTGCTTCATATCATAATCCTCATGAAATAAGAGATAAGAATGTTTTCTGAGTTCTCTGTAACAACAGTCAGTGATTTAATACCCTGTAAACAGACGAAATAGTAAGAACTGATATAGGAGAAATGAAAAGCAAAATATAATGGTGATATTTAACCATTATCTCACTAGGGGAATCGCGAAAAAAGAGTTTAATGAGAGGTTGTCAGGAAGATTGTTCATCCTCAGTCAGTTTGAACAATGAACTCGAGAAAAGCCCCCAAGTGGCGTATGAGGTTACAGTAACGCACGTTGAGTGTGATGAAGCAATTTTTTTTTATCTACTAGAGACTTCAATATTTACCTTTAAACAAAGAGACAATGCTATGTTAGTTTTAGAATGAGCACTATTAGCATAGTATAAAGTACTGAATGAGTGAGATAAATGAAAAGCGTATTGTGATACATACTCAGCACTAAGTGTGAAATTGAAGCAAAAATCCTTGAGAAAATTACGGAGAGCGACGAGCTACCGACAGTACCAGTCTTGTATATACGGTCATAAGAGTCTCGCAAAAAAAAAGTACCCATTTGTATTATTCGACAAGACGCAAAATATTTGTAACAAGGCATACAATTCCCGCCAGTTTCCCTGTCAAAAGTAGCATCCATCTAGTTCAATTGAACGCACAGAAGCAATAAAATATAAATCATAAGAAAGTGTAAAAACACTATGTCGAAATACTCTCTCCCAAGAGAGAATATATGACAAAGAAGAATATCGAAATATATATCATAGAGTCTAGTGCATCTCAGGGTCTATGTGAGAGTAGCGAACTAGCGTCGCACCATTCTAAACACCTTGTATTTGTACATGTACTGTCGGCTACAATTATTTACACGCATCAATCCTGCCCTTGGTAAAACACTGTAGAAAAAGGAAACATTGCCTGTCTTTGTGAAGATCATTTATTATAAACGCCCAAGCCTCTGATAAAGAGCGTGCATCTATAAACTTACGACATAAACTGAAATGCGAGGAGTAACGTAAAAGATACATTTATTGATGCTATCTTACAACTCAGGAAGATGAAAAACGTTGAGACCACGGAGATGCGTCCAGTCAGTTTAAGTAACTGCCATAAAACACCTCTGTATTACATACGCGATTAACAGCTAGTCTTGCTTTACCTGTAGAAAGGATGTTTCTGGGGTTGAAAGCACAGCATTAATAACTGATGGAATGAAGAGGATGCATGATGTGACTACACTCAGGGAATGAAAAGAGATTGCGGCGTCTGAGAATACACTGGACCATTTGCTGGAATCCTAGTCAGTTGACCAGGATTTACTGGCAACATATAGCCCAGGTAATTAATAGGCACGAAGGGCCGAAATTTGTAGCGGCGTATATCTCTTGTTGCTGGAGTTTTTACCTTTATAACACAGACGACCTGTGGTGTCACTGTGAGGTGTTATGTGTGTACACTAGGGCACAACAGGCACTCAGTTCAGTCACAGTTAGAATGAAAGCGTATGTAGAATAACAATATCAGGGGAATGAACAAACGGATGAGAATACAGCTAGATGCAATATGCGAGTCAAGTCATTCTAGAAAGGAAACCGGCTCAACAAAAAAAACGACATGAGATAAAAAAACAAAAATTAACAGGATTTAACATGAATAATTTATGCATAGTAGCATCTCATTAGTTAAGAGAAGGCTTAGACTTCTTTTTTGTCTATTAGCTATGAGTGGAACGCAGAAGACCCCTCTAAAACGTAAGAATGGATGGTATGAAACTATGCAAAGCTCCATGTATAAAGAGTAAGATGTACCACATCCTCTAGGGAATATTCGCGTGAAAAATGCGTTGGAATATATGCGAGAGTCAGTCCCACGTCCACTTCAGTTTGAGAAGAACTTGCAAATTCACCTTTAAGGTTCTAAATGTACAATCAGTACCACTGCTCGTTGCGATTATTTACAGTTGAAATATCACTTCAGCTAATTTAACCCGTTAGCGTAATGTCATATATAAAAAGTGATTTGTTCTTTCTGAGTTCGCCTAAGCTACGTAAGCTGAATCTATAAATCAAAAAGCATTGACATGAGGAGAATGAAAGCATATTGTGATACCAACTGCGGGGAATGCAAATATACGTCGAAGACAGGAGAGCTCAGATGCGCGAGCGTTCACAATATTGAAGGAACGATAGTGCGAAGAGGTCCACACAAGTTTGTATAGATAAATTTAGTCCCTAAACCTAGTCTCTGCAAAGATCTTGAGTGAAGTGCGTTACTTTTCGCCTTCTTTTTTCACTCTTGATCCACATAAGACGCTTGCTGTCTCCTTTTTCCTTGCCTTTCATGCCCTCACGCACTTAGTTATCCTGATTGGAAATGAAATCTTATGTGATAAAACTCAGGGACTAAAAAACGTTGAGAATACGGACGTGCGTCCAGTCATTTTGAAGAAAATGGAAAACTGCAAATCATCTTGTATTAC
Organism: Rhizomys pruinosus; assembly: GCA_009823505.1. NCBI lineage: Eukaryota > Metazoa > Chordata > Mammalia > Rodentia > Spalacidae > Rhizomys > Rhizomys pruinosus. The sequence continues at coordinate 496,668 of VZQC01000081.1, read as the reverse complement.
AGATGCGTTTACAGCTAATCTGCTTCCCTGTAAAAAGGACGTTACTATGTTTGAACGCACAGCATTAATAACACTGATGGAAATAAAACCATATGTGATACAACTCAAGGCAGCGATTTTTTTTTTTTTTTTTGTCTTTTCGAGACAGGGTCTCTCTGTAGCCCCAGCTGTCCTGGAACTCACTCTGTAGACCAGGCTGGCCTTGAACTCACAAAGATCCGCCTGCCTCTGCCTCCCAAGTGCTAGGATTAAAGATGTGCGCCACCACACCTGGCAATGTTTGATTTTCATATGTCGAACCATCCCTGCATTTCTGGTATAAGTCCAACTTGGTCATGATGGATGATCTTCTTGATGTGGGTGGGAGACCCTCTCTCAAAAAGAGCATAAATAAATAGTGGCTTTATAATTATGAACATCAGTATACTTTTCCTAGATATTTATCAGATTATACTGGGAAGGTAGCTAGGAAAATACCCCAAGCAATATGATTTTGTAAAATAATAATAGCAGTTGATAAAGCTGGTTTATTTGTTCTATTCTAGTAGAAATAAAATATATCCAGTAATTTATCTGTTTTGATTTGTAGCTAAATTCTTTTTTACTGAAAACAAGCAGATATTAAGCATTTAATTTATGAAACATTCTGGGCTGGAGGGATTCAGTAGTGCATAAATCGGAATTCATCATCTCATAGAATTTGTCATCAGGGGTACTATTTCAGTCAGTGAGGAGAAGAATATTCCAGATTTTCCAGAATTTTCCAAGAATCCAAATATCTGAAGTATGAATCGCTGAGCTGAGTAGATAAACAGACTGTCTGGTTCCACAGCAGATTACAGTTTACAGAGTATGTTGAGAGTGCCAGTTACATGTGCTTTATGTTCATTCACATTTAATCAACAAAATTTTGGACAGTGCATCTTAATTTTTTTTCATTATTTAGAGAATATTAGTTTCTGTAATCAAACCCATGTAGATAAGACCTTACATTTTTAATACCCTGTACAAATGGAAAAAAAATAAGTTTAACATTTCTAGACCAATATGGTTGTTAATTTCTGTACAATGCCAACTCAGCATGGTAAACTGGGGTACATTTTTTTTTCAAAAATTCAAATTATATATATATTTATATAAAAGACCAATAATAGCAGCATGTTATGCATCAATGGCAGCAGCACCTTCTCTAGGTTCCAAAGTCATTTGAACAAAATTGTAGAGACATCCAGCATACTCCATTAGAAAAAAATAAAGTAAAAACCAAATTCCCAGAAAACAGAACAGTTCTGTCACTGTTGTGGTACCTGGCCATTTTCTTTTTTATTAGCTTCTCAATCATCACCTGGAAAGAAAACATCCTGTGTAACATTATTAAAAACAGCTCTGATAAAGCTGTCACTACTACGCATCATAAAGCAGGTACAAGATATTTTACTTCGTGCCGGGCGTGGTGGCGCATGCCTTTAATCCTAGCACTTGGGAGGCAGAGGCAGGCGGATCTTTGTGAGTTTAAGGCCAGCCTGGTCTACAGAGTGAGTTCCAGGACAGCTGGGGCTACAGGGAGACCCTGTCTCGAAAAGACAAAAAAAAAAAAAAAATAATAATAAAAGGCATCATTTGAGACTTGACTCTTTTTTGTAGCAGAGGGCCCAAAGGATGGTATGACACAGCTCTGTAAAGAAATGCACTCTTAGGATTTCCTTTCATTAGTGGCACAGTTCTAAGTATTCACTCTCTTCATGAACATCAGCTAAAACCCGTNCCCCTCCCCTCCCCTCCCCTCCTTCCTTCCCTTGGCACATATACTATGAAAGTATTTGTGGGAAGGGAAGTTAATTTTTCCAAGAATAGTGGAGTGAATCCAGAAAGTCTTAAACTAAAGTGGCATCTTGAGGAGATGTAAAAAGACGTGTGAATTGAGGCTGGGGGGCCGGCTCCAAGGAGAGTGGTGCCCAGCCAGATCAAAGCTGGGCGCAGCCAGATCAAAGCTGGGCACAGCCAGCCTAGCCAGAGAGGTGAACTTCCTCTTGTTTCTCCATGTGCATGCACAGGTGTTCACACCTGCATATGCGTGTGAATGCAACACACAAGATGTATGTGATTTATGGAACAAAATTCTAAAGCATGCTAAGAAAAATGACTCATCAAATCATGGCTGAAGAATTAACAGGAAAGTGAGATACATCATGCAGAAAAAGGAATCAAGATAAAAAAATATTCTCAGATCACATCTCTGTGAATTTGAGGTCAGACTGGTCTACAGTGAGTTCTAGGCCATCTTGTGCTACGTAGTGGGACCCTGTCTCAAAAAAAACAAAACACCAAAAATATGCAGTAACAGAGAATGTTGAGAAGTTACTCAGCACAGTGTAGGATTTACACTCAGCTCTCACTGAGTAGATAGTTATTATGATCTTCATCTTTGTTAAATACAACAAGTAATAATTATAATAATGTCTTAGACTTTTACCACTACAATCAGATACTTGAGGGAAACAGGTTAAAGATGGAAGGAAAGCTTGGGGTTTTAGAGGCTTTAGTGCATGGTTGTCTGGCTCCATTACTTTGGGCCTGAGTCAAGGCTGGCCATCCTGGTGGCCGGAGCATGTGGAAGGGGAGTTAGGTCCCTGGTAGATTGGAAGTGGAATATGAAGGCCTAAGGGACCAGTACAATATTCAAAGTCTCACTGGACGTGATGGTGCATGCCTTTAATCCTAGCACTTGGGAGGCCAAGGCAGGCGGATCTCTGTGAGTTCAAGGCCAGCCTGGTCTACATAGTGAGTTCAAAAGAGCTGAGGCGCTGGGCGTGGTGGCACATGCCTTTAATCCTAGCACTCGGGAGGTAGAGACAGGCAGATCTTTGTGAGTTCAAGGCCAGCCTGGTCTACAGTGAGTTCCAGGACAGCTAGGGCTACAGGGAGACCCTGTCTCGAAAAGACGGAAAAAAAAAAAAAAAAAAAGAGAGCTGAGGCTACAGGGAGACCCTGTAATTCTCTGCCTTAGTGACGTATTTCCTGCAGCCAGGCCCTGTCTCCTGCAGTTTCTGCCACCTCTCAAGATAATACCACCATCTGGGGCCAGACATTCCACACATTTGCCTGTGAGGGGCACTTCGTATTTAAACCACACCAGCTAGAATTTAGGAAAGTAATAAAATGTAGCAGTTTATTTCTGTATTGTAACAGGGAGATAAGACACCAGGGTTCCATTTTTGCCTTTATTGTTAATTGGAAAAACAAGTCACACACTCTAAAATTCTTAACAAATGTGTTTTATTTTTGACTTTGCACATTTTAAATTTAGATAATTGCTCCATACAGCAACATAATCCCTATTTCTCTTGTTTGGTAATCAGTAAATTACAGAATAGGAAAAAAGATACTGAACTCCTCTCCCAAAGGTGCCCTATAAGCTAAAATCACCATTATCATTATAATCCGCATAGATTTTCTTTGAAAATTGCTGCTTCCAGCACTATGATATTCATTCTCCCTGACAACCATCCTTAACTCCAGTTCCACGGGATCCATCTCCCTCTTCTGACCTCTGTAGGCATTGCAGGACATGGTGCACTTAAATACCTGCAGGCAGTATACTCATACACATAAAATAAAGATAATTTTTTTTGAACCAGGGTCTCCCTGTAGCCCCAGCTGGTCTGGAACTCACTATGTAGACCAGGCTGGCCTTGAACTCACAGACATCCACCTGCCTCTGCCTCCCGAGGCAAATATATATATGTATATATATGCATATATATACATATATATATATATATTTATACATATATATATGTATAAATATATATTTATACATATATATATATATATGTATAAATTTCAGAAGGCATGTGCACGTGTAATGGCACACACCTTTAATCCCAGCACTCGGGAGGTAGAAGTAGGACTGTATCTGTGAGTTCAAGGCCAACTTGGTCTACATAGTAAATTCTAAGTCAGCCAGGCTACACACTGAGACCCTATCTCAAGAAAACAAAACAAAAAATAAAAGAATTTCTGGGCTGGAGAGATAGCCTAGCAGTTGAGAGCACCGACTGCTCTTGCAGAGGACCCGGGTTCGATCCCCAGCACCCACATGGTGGCTGAGAACCGTCTGTAACTCCAATTCCAGGAAAACTCCAGTTCCAGGGGAATCCAACACCCTCTTCTGACCTCCGCAGCATTGCACGACACAGGTGCACAGACCTACATGCAGACAGTACATTCATACACATTCAAGAATAAATAAAATAAAAAAAAAAAAAGAATTTCTGAGCATGCATATGTGTGTACACCGTTCCTGTGAGCAAGGGCACACACGTGCTTACATGAGTGTATATGGAAGTTGAAGACAACCCCAGGGGCCCTGCCTTAGGCACCATACAGTTTGTTTCTGTGGCAGGGTCTCTCATTGGCTTGGAACTCAGCACACAGGCTAGGCTGGCTGGCCAGGGATCCACTGCCCCTGCCTGCCCAGTCCTGAGATTACAAGCATCTGCCACTTGACCTGGATTATTTTATTGAGACAGGGTCTCATGTAGCCCAGACTGGCCTCAAACTCAAGGATGACCTTGACTTCTGATCTTCTTACTTCTGCCTCCTAGGTATTGGAGTTATAGGTGTGTTTTACCATACCTGGTTTATATCTGGCTTTTTTTAAAGTCTTTTTTGAGACAGGGTCTTCCTGTAGCCCCAGCTGTCCTGGAACTCTCTCTGTAGACCAGGCTGGCCTTGAACTCACAAAGATCCGCCTGCCTCTGCCTCCCAAGCACTAGGATTAAAGGTGTGCACCACCACACCCGCTATATCTGGCTTTCTTATTTATTTATTTATTTATTTATTTATTTATTTATTTATTTATATCTGGCTTTCTTATGTCAGTTCTGGGGACTAAACTCAGGTCCTCGTGCTTGTATGGGCAAGCACTTTACTGACTAAGTTATCTCTCAGCCCCTAGAGAGAATTTCTAAAAGAAAAAAACACTTTATTTGGTCATTGTTGGCAAGATGTTGTCACACTTTATTGACTACTAGCACTGAAACAACTGGTTATAATCGCAAGGTAACACATGATAAATTGATAAATGACTGTTCTGTTTACTGTTTATAGTGGTAAGCATGAACATAGTCTTCAAAAAGTAAAACTACCACCTCTGCCACCACCACCACCACCCAAAAAAGGAAAAAAAAAAAAAAAGTAAAACTTCAGGGGCTGGAGAGATGGCTCAGCGGTTAAGAGCACCGACTGCTCTTGCAGAGGATCCGGGTTCGATTCCCAGCATCCACATGGCAGCGGCGGCTAAGAACCGTCTTTAACTACAGTTCCAGGGGAATCTGATGCCCTCTTCTGACCTCCACAGCATAAATAAAGTAAAACTTCAGGGGCTAGAGCGATGGCTCAGCAGTTAAGTGAACCAGGGTTCAGTTCCCAGCATCCACATGGCAGCTAACAACTGTCCTTAATTCCAATTCCAAAAGATCTGTTGCCCTCTTCTAGACTCCACAGGCATTGCATGACATGGATTGTGTACATGCAGGCAATACTCTCACACACATAACAATAAGCAATTTTTTAAAATAAAACTTCATGAATTGATTTTTTTTTTTATGCGTATGAATGTACTGTCTGCATGTAGGTTTGTGCACCCATGTCATGCAATGCCACAGAGGTCAGAAAATGGTCTCGGATTCCCCTGGAACTGGAGTTAAAGACGGTTCTCTGCCGCCATGTGGGTACTGGGAATCAAACCCGGGTCTTCTGCAAGAGCAGTCAGAGCTCTTAACTGCTAGGCCATCTCTCCAGGCCTGAATTGATTCTTTTTTTTTTTTTAATTTTTTATTAATTTTATTTATTTCTGTATGTGTATGAAGGTACTGTCTGCATGCAAGTTTGTGCACCTGTGTCGTGCAATGCCGCGGAGGTCAGAAGAGGTGTTGTCATTCCCCTGGAACTGGAGTTCTCTTGAATTGGAGTTTCAGACGGTTCTTGCCACCATGTGGGTCTGGGGATCGAACCCAGGTCCTCGTAAGAGCGGTCGGCACTCTTAAAACCGCTGGCCATCTCTCCAGCCCCCCGAATTTATCTTATAGTATATATATTTTATATTTAGGATGTTGTTAAAAGTGAGAATAACTTTTTAGAAACATCTACAGGGCCTGGGGAGATGGAACATTGGTTAGAAGCGTGGCTTCTCTTCCAGAAAGACTGGGTTGTTCAGCACCCACAAGGGGGCTAACAACCCTAATTCCAGTTCGGAAACCCAGTGTGCCTCTTGGCCATTTGCACAACACAGTGCCTTACATGCATGCAGGAAACACTCATACATAACATAAAAATAATAAAATTAAAACATTTCAGTTTCATTAGACTTCTTTTTTTTAAATTTTATTTATTTATTTTTCTGTGTATGAAATGTACTGTCTGCATGTATGGTGCACCCGTGTCGTGCAATGCCGCAGAGGTCAGAAGCGTTGGATTCCCCTGAACTGGAGTTAAAACGGTTCTCAGCCCGCCATGTGGTTCTGGGGATTGAACCCGAGCCCTCTGCAAGAGCAGTCAGTGCTCTTAACCGCTAGGCCATCTCTCCAGCCCTACATTAGACTTCTTTTGTCTAACATCATACTTCTGTGAGATACAGTTACAGGTGAAGAAAAATGTACCTCAGAAAAGTTGAGGCTTGGGTGGTGGCACATGCCTTTAATCTAACTTCCTGCACTGGAGGCAGAAGGCAGTTGGATCTCTGTGAATTCAAGGCCAGCCTGGTCTACATAATGAGTTCCGGACAGCCGGAGCTTACAGGGAGACCTGTCTCAAAAGACCCCCCCCCCCAAAAAAAAAGAAAAGTTGAGTTACTGCTTAAAAATCTCAGAGTTGGGGTGGAGGGATGGCTCAGCGGTTAAGAGTGCCAACTGCTCTTGCAGAGGACCCGGGTTCAATCCCCAGCACCCACATGGGCTGAGAACTGTCTTTAACTCCAGTCCAGGGGAATCCATACCCTCTTCTGACCTCTGTGGCATTGCATGACGTGGGTGCACAAACCTGCTGCAGACAGTACAATTCAAACACATACAAAATAAAGAAAATTTTTAAAAAAATTAAAAAAAAACTCAGAGATGATTGTCAGGCATGGTAGATTTAAATACAAATAATTCCAGTTCAAATCCTCATACCGCTGGGCGTGGTGGCACATGCCTTTAATCCCAGCACTGTAGGCAGAGGCAGGTGGATCTCTGTGAGTTCAAGGCCATCCTGATCTACATAGCGAGCTCCAGGCCAGCTGGGACTAAAGGGAGACCCTGTCTCAAAAAAGACAAAAAAAAAAAAAAAAAAAAGAAAGAAAAAAAAGAAAGAAAACAAAAGCCTCATGCCTTTTTTACACTATACACAGCAAAAAAAGTGTTTATGCTTAGTAGAAATAGAATTCTTTCTCTTTAAACAAATATTAAGTTTAGGCAGTGATAAGGATTAGGACTTTGAGAACGTTTGTTAGTTAGCTAGTTTGTTCATTTGTTTTTTGTTGTTTTTTTTTTTGTTTTGTTTTGTTTTTTGTTTTTTTGGTCTTTTTGAGACAGGGTCTCCCTGTAGCCCCAGCTGTCCTGGAACTCGCTCTGTAGACCACGCTGGCCTTGAACTCATAGAGATCCGCCTGCCTCTGCCTCCCGAGTACTAGGATTAAAGGCGTGCACACCACGTCAGGCCTTTTTTTTTTTTTTTCATTTGTTTTTGAGACACCATCTCACTATTGTAAACCAAGCTGGTCTGGAGCTCACAAAGATCCCCCTGCCTCTGCCTCCTCAGTGCTGGAGTGCAGGTGTACATTCACCACCACACCTGAGTGCTGCAGTGCAGGTGTGCGTTCACCACACCTGAGTCCTGGAGTGCAGGTGTGCGTTCACCACCACACCTGAGTGCTGGAGTGCAGGTGTGCGTTCACCACCACACCTGAGTGCTGGAGTGCAGGTGTGCGTTCACCACCACACCTGAGTGCTGGAGTGCAGGTGTGCGTTCACCACCACACCTGAGTGCTGGAGTGCAGGTGTGCGTTCACCACACCTGAGTCCTGGAGTGCAGGTGTGCATTCACTACACCTGAGTCCTGGAGTGCAGGTGTGCACTCACCACCACACCTGAGTGCTGGAGTGCAGGTGTGCACTCACCACCACACCTGAGTGCTGGAGTGCAGGTGTGCATTCACCACACCTGAGTCCTGGAGTGCAGATGTGCACTCACCACCACACCTGAGTCCTGGAGTGCAGATGTGCACTCACCACCACACCTGAGTGCTGGAGTGCAGGTGCGCGTTCACCACCACACCTGAGTGCTGGAGTGCAGGTGCGCGTTCACCACCACACCTGAGTGCTGGAGTGCAGGTGCGCGTTCACCACCACACCTGAATGCTGGAGTGCAGGTGTGCGTTCACCACACCTGAGTCCTGGAGTGTATTTTTTATTTTTTGTTTTTAGGGAAGACTAGAAATGATTGGCACTATTGAGTAATGGAGGGGCAATCAAAGTCAGCAGGATCTTAGGTTTTACTTTGCCTCTTTTGAATTACAGAGTAGGAAAAGAAGAGTGTGGAGACCAAGTCATTGAAAGAAGAGAGATTTATTGACAGTAATGTGTCATTTCTGTGTACCCACATTTTTTTTTACTTTAAATAATTTAAAAAATGTAACTCGCCAGGCATGGTGGCAAATGCCTTTAATCCTAGCACTCAGGAGGCAGAGGTAGATGGATCTCTGTGATATTGAGGCCAGCCTGGTCTACATAGTGAGTTCCAGGTAGCTGGAACAACAGGGAGACCCTGTCTCAAAAAGACCAATAATAGGGGCTGGAGAGATGGCTTAGCAGGTAAAAGTACTCACGTGATGGCCAACAACCATCCATAGCTCCAGTTCCGGGGGATCCAGCACCCTCTACTGATGTCTGTGGGCACTGTATAACATGAGTACACTTACATACATGCAAGCAATACACTCATACATATAAAACAAAAATAATAATTAAGACCAATAATAATAACTCAAAAATAGATTTTTTACATCAATGACTCAGCACAGAGCACCACTCCCATCTGAAAGTGCTGGGCCTTTCTTTTGGAAAAGGATTGAATAAAGTCTCTTTCCTTTCAGCTCTGAAGGAGCTTATGTGAACCTCTATGCTTAGAAAAAGAAACAGGATGGGCTGCAGAGATGGCCTAGCGGTTAAGAGCGCCGACCGCTCTTACAGAGGACCCGGGTTCGATCCCCAGCACCCACATGGCGGCTGAGAACCGTCTGAAACTCCAATTCCAGGAGAACTCCAGTTCCAGGGGAATCCGAGACCCTCTTCTGACCTCCGCGGCATTGCACAACACGGGTGCACAGACTTGCATGCAGACAGTACATTCATACACATACATAAATAAATAAAATTAAAAAAAAAAAAAAAGAAAAGAAAAAGAAACAGGATATGGTAGTTTATACCTTAATCCCAGCACTCCGGAAGCAGAGGCAGACTGTGAGTTCAAGGCCAGCCTGGTCTACATGGTGAATTCCAGGATGGCTGAGGTTACAGGGAGACCCTGTTTCAAAAAAAGAAAAAGGAAAAGGAAACAAAGATTTATGCTAACCATGACTTATCTCTGTAAAATTGTTACTGAACTCTCTGACTAGCTGAGAGCACTTTGTGGGAAGAGTATGCCATTAAGATTTTGAAACATTCTGAGCTGAAAATGTACTTTCTGGAAGTCGGCCCAGTTATACTGGAAGTCGGCCCAGTTATACTGGAATGCTTTTTCTAGGTGTCAGTTAAGAGGACTATGTAAGGTTTTATTTTGCAGCTAATTTTCTTTTCTGATTAATTTCTTTTTTTTAATTTCTTTTTTCCTTTTTATGTGTATGAATGTACTGTCGGTATGTAGGTTGGTGCACCCGTGTCGTGCAATGCCACGGAGGTCAGAAGAGGGCGTCGGATTCCCCTGGAACTGGAGTTCTCCTGGAAGTGGAGTTTCAGACGGTTCTCTGCCGCCATGTGGGTGCTGGGGATCGAACCCGGGTCCTCTGCAAGAGCAGTCAGTGCTCTTAACTGCTGAGCCATCTCTCCAGCCCCACCTTACTCCATTTTAAAGATGCCATAGCTGTGTATTTACAGTCATCAGAGTTACAGTTTGAAGTCATTAATTAATATGACGGTTCAAGAACATAACTTTAGTTCGAGTCAAACATTGCAAAGTGGAGAGGTGGGATGAAAGTCCGCAGATTCCAGCTGGGGTTGAATGCTGTTTCAGTGGACTTGGCTTTCAGAACTGAGATGGTGCTGACCACTCCAACTCTTTCTGGAGGTCAGTGGTTATTGGTGACTGGTCCATGCTGACTTCTGCTATGTGTTCCACTATTAGAAGCATGCTTTCTTGACTATCTGGTAGCACCTACAACTGGGTGCAGGGTGCGGAACCTGGTGCACCAGGTCCTAGAGGCCGGGCTTGAGCAACATCAAGCTGGGCATGTCTTGTAGCCAGTTTTTAGATTCTCAAGCTGCAGAGAATGTCGTGTGTAAAGACTATGCCAAAATCCTTCTTAAAGTGCACCCATCCTGGGGGCCCTCTTCCCACCCCAAATAATGAGTTTACACTTACAATAACTGTGATCCCCATCCCATATGTAAATATTACACTGATGACCAAAACCAAACATAGAATTATGAAGGAACTAAACAGAGCTAATATTAAAAGATCTCTGTGAGTTCAAGGCCAGGCTGGTCTACAGAGTGAGCTCCAGGTCAGCTGGGACTAAAGGGAGACCCTGTCTCAAAAAAGGCTGGAGAGATGGCTCAGTGGTTGAGAGCACCAACTGCTCTTGCAGAGAACTTGGGTTCAATTCCCAGAACCCACATGGTGGCTAAGAACCATCTTTAACTCCAGTTCCAGGCAAATTGGACACCCTCTCTGACCTCCGCAGCATTGCACGATGTGGTGCACCAATCTACATGCCGACAGTACATTCATACACATAAAAATTAAAAATAAAAACAAAAAAAGAAGTGGTGTCAAGGACAGTCTGAGAAGTGACGTACTTAAGGAGTCTGTCAAAGAACAGAAACAAGAATGCTCCAGGAAGTAACCAGTCCTCTAGTGAGAAAATGTACTTTTCCTTCCCAGAATTCCTGCCCCTAGTACAGTAGCTTACCTGGTCACAGCCATGCAGCGTGGAGCCTGCTCGCTTATTTGAGTTACACAGAAAAGCATAACTTTTCTTTTTCTTCTTCCTGTCTCTTTCATAAACGTGCTTCCCCTCACGCTTTGGGCTTTCCTAGTATCTTGGGCTTCCGGCCTCTTTCCTGCCGTGTGGCCACTTCCGCGAGGCTGTCTGACCATAACCAAACAGCTTACTTCTCCCTTCTCTGGGCAGCTGCTGAGACTACAGCTTCCCTGCTCTGGATGTTTTTCTTTTAAGCTCTAATGAAATTACCCTGAGCTTAAAAAGAAAGCTTCAGGAAAAGAAAACAGCATGAGCAAGTTCTCTGAGGCTTAGAAAGCTCCTGCTCAAGAAAGGAGTTGGTGCAGTAAAGTACGGTGAAGGAGGAAAGATTCCCACAAAAAGAAGCTGAAAAAGAAATCAAGAAAGGGTCATGTAGGGCTTTACAAGTCGTGTAAGGATCACAGTGGAGTCCAGGAAACAGAAGTGATCACCCAGAGAAGGGCCCCTGCAGGTGACTGAAGAGGAGTGGGCAGGAAAACAAGGAACTAGCATGTCTTGGCAGTCAAAAGAATATGTTTTGTGGAAGAGCGGGTTCTCGCCTATGTAAAATGCCCAAGAGTGGTCAGTATGATGTGGATGAGAGAGGGGTTAGAGAGGGGTTGTTGGACTTAGCTACGTGAGACTCACTGAAGAAAAGCAGATTTGATGGAGTGTGCACACAAAAGCTAGCCTATTAGAAAATGGAGTCAGAAGCAAGGGAATGAAGTCAGCCTTTTCTGTTCTCTTTCTTTTTTTTTAAAATATATTTTATTATTATTTTTTTATGTGTATGAATGTACTATCTGCATGTAGGTTTGTGCACCCGTATCGTGCAATGCCTCGGAGGTCAGAAGAGGGTGTTGGATTCCCCTGAAACTGGAGTTAAAGATGGTTCTCAGCCGCCATGTGGGTGCTGTGGATCGAGCCCAGGTCCTCTGCAAGAGCAGTTGGCTCTCTTAACCACTAGGCCATTTCTCCAGCCCCTTCTGTTCTCTTTCATAGCGTAACTTCTACTGCGAAGGAGAACAGAAAGAATTGGAGCAGTTGCATAATGCAGATTTTGAGTATGGATAATTTGGGGGGGGGGTCTTTTTGAGACAGGTCTCCCTTTAGTCCCAGCTGTCCTGGAACTCACTATGTAGACCAGGCTGGCCTTGAACTCACAGAGATCCGCCTGCCTCTGCCTCCAGAGTGCTGGGATTAAAGTCATGTGCCACCACGGCCAGCTTTGGATAATTTTTTTAAGAATGAGAAATTAGCCGGGCGTGGTGGTACACGCCTTTAATCCTAGCACTTGGGAGGCAGAGGCAGGCGGATCTTTGTGAGTTCAAGGCCAGCCTGGTCTACAGAGTGAGTTCCAGGACAGCTGGGGCTACAGGGAGACCCTGTCTCGAAAACACCAAAAAAAAAAAAAAAAGAATGAGAAATAATAACTCTGTTTCTAGATAGTCAGTCATGCCTTTATATAAATACAAGCTTTGGGGCTGGAGAGATGGCCTAGTGGTTAAGAGCGCTGACTGCTCTTGCAGAGGTCCCAGGTTCGATCCCGGGTGAATCTGACGCCCTCTTCTGACCTCCGCAGCATTGCACGACACGGGTGTACAGACCTACATGCAGACAGTAAGTAGTACACTCATACACATAAAGTAAAAATAAATAAATAAATAAATATTTAAAAAATAAAAAATAAATAAATACAAGCTTTACAAGAAAGGGGACATTGAGCAAAGAAGAGAAAAATCCCCGAGAAGGCCACAGGGATAGAATCTGTTTGGGAAGGCAGGGCAGAGAGAGTCCTGGGCTACACGAGACCCTGGTCTCAAAGGCACAAAATGGAACTTGGGTATGAAAATGTATAATAATAAAAAGTTTGGGCATGAAAGTGTCTAATTTTCTTTCTGGAGCTGCCTTGATTCTCACTCAGCCTATACCTTTGAGAACTGAGGATGGTGTCTTCACTGTGGCGTGCTATATTGGAATGCCTAATGTAGACACTTAAAGAGCCGGGACTTATTCTGGTCCTGCTTCAGGGGATTCAGTCCATCATAGCAGGACGTACCATGGTGGGAACATGAGATGGATGGTTACATCGGGCTGGTATCAGGAAACAAATCGGGGTGGAATCTGGGCTAGTTCATAACCCTAATCCCCGACTCTCCCCAGCCAACCGCTTCTTTAACTAGACCTTACTCCCTAACGGCTGGCTCCACAGCGTCCCCTAAGCTACTGCCAGGTAGGTACCAGCTGTTCAAACACATTCCAACCAGAAAACTCTACCTTTGGCCATAAGCTCATAACCACCTCATAATGCAAAATGCTTTCACTCCACCTTCAGAAGGCTTCATATTCATACGTACAGTTCCAAAACTGGTCAAAAGACCAAAGTCTCTTTTGAGACTCAAGGCAGACATTTAGCAGTGAGCCCCTGTAAAATAAAATAAATAAACTACACACTTCCAACATGTTGGCACAGAGTAAACATTCCCTTGCTAAAAGAGAAGAATGGGGCAAAGCAAAGGACCAGATCTAATCCAGACTCCAGTCAGGCAAGCAGCAAAGCCCGCAGCTGCACAGCCGCACAGCCGGCGCCTGGAATTCCTGGGTGGCATCACCTAGCTGCGAAGCACTTGGGTGGTCTCGTCCTCCAGCCCTGCTTCCAGTAGCATGTGCAGGTTTTCTGCTCGCTCCACTCAGTCCGTACCTCTGCCCAGGTGTTTGGTGTTCCTGGCATCAGCAACACCCTGAGTTCTCCATTGCATCATAGTCTTCAACTTTATAGCATCACACACAGCCCATCCAAAAGCTCCGTGCAGGGAATCTGACCTTGCTGTGCGTTTCCTGGCCTAATGGACATTTTGTGTGGATTCTCGGCACAAGCCTTCATGACCCTTTAACTCAAGCTTGCTTCATCCCCACAAAACTATTACCATGTAAATGACCAGGTTCTTTTCTCTACTTGAGACAAGCCTGGCTCACCTGGACCTCGGCTGCAGTGGCCTCTCTGTGCCTGTACAGCTGAACCTGGGCATACTTCTTGTGGCCCAGTGTGCCTGGAGGCTCCATCTTTTCAAGGCTCTCCTTTCACATGCATATTTTCTTTTTTTTAAATTTTATTTATTTATGTGTATGAATGTACTGTCTGCATGCAGGTCTGTGTACCCGTGTCGTGCAATGCTGCGGAGGTCAGAAGAGGGTGTCGGATTCCCCTGAAACTGGAGTTCTCCTGGAATTGGAGTTATCAACAATTGTTAGCTGCCATGTGGGTGCTGGGAACTGAACCCAGGTCCTCTGGAAAAACACGTTTTTTTGTTGTTGTTGTTTGTTTGTTTGTTTTTGTTTTTTTCGAGACAAGATCTCCCTATAGCCCCAGCTGTCCTGGAACTCACTCTGTAGACCAGGTTGGCCTTGAACTCACAAAGATCTGCCTGCCTCTGCCTCCCAAGTGCTAGGATTAAAGGTGTGCGCCACCACACCTTGCTAAAACACATGTTCTTAATCACTGAGTCCTAAAATTTTTTTTTTAATTTTTTCGTGTGTGGTGTGATGTGTGTATGTGCAGGTGAACTGTCCTCTGTGTGCGTTTGGCAAGCTGGAGGTTGATGTTGGGTGCCTTTTTCTGTTGCCTTCTTATTTTTTTATGCATGTGTAGTATATGTGTTTTGTATGTTCACATGTGTGCACCTGTGTAGGCCTGAGGCAGACATAAATACAGTGTCTCCCTTGACTTCTCACCACCATGTATAATTTAAAAAATTTGTTCATATTATTTAGTGCTGAGGAGGGCACACGCAGTTCACACCACACGTTTAGAGGTCAGAGGACAACTTGTGGAATTGGTTCCTTCTTTCCACCATGTGGGTTATAAGGATCGAACTCAGGTCATCAGGTTTGGGGGCACATACCTTTACCCACGGAGCCATCCCTGTTGGCCCTCCACCTTGAGTTCCGAGCCGTACGTCTCGTGGAACCTGGAGTGTACTGTTGTGCCTAGCCTGGACAGCCAGGCTGCTCCATGAGGGAGCCCTATTTCTGCCTCTTATGCTAGGTCTGTAGGTGGGCTGCCATGCCTACCCAGTTTTGATGTGAATTCTGAAGATCCAAACTCTGGTCATTTTTGCTGAGCTCCAGCCCCATTGTCTGCATCTTTGTTGACATTCTGCTCTTCCACTCTGCCACCACTACTCATTGTGGGGCATAATAACTGAAGGAAACAGCTCAAGGGAGTCTTACCAGCAGAGTTGCTAGGGTCAGGACTGAGACCCTGGCAGCCCTAACAAGCAAGGTGTGGCCACCCATCCTCAATGGGCCAGTTAAACAGATAAGTGAAAAACAAAGGCAGGAGACATATTCAACATAGCCAGGCAGGGAAGAGGAACAGATCGGTCCAGTGACAGTCCCTACTCCAAAACAGAGTCTATCTTCCAAGTCTTTACATGAGCTTTAGGTTTAAATAGACAGCAAGAGGTATGCATATCTTAGTCCTGTGGTCCTCCCTGTGGTCCCACCTGTCACTGACCCATCATTGTCTCTGGTCTGGTCTCAGCTTCAAGGTATGGAGTTGTCAGAACTGTGGAATCCTTCCTGGGAGACAAGTTCTTTGGCTTCAGCCTTTGTTTCTGGTATCCTGAGAGTCCTAGGAAAATTCCATTTTTGAGTAGGGACTATTGTTTCAGTTTTCTGGCCATACACAATGGGGGCATAGGTATCTCTTTAGAATGTCTTCATTCTTGTCAGAATGGTTACAGAAGGATGTATCTGTTCTGATTCAGGGAGTGCAGCGTATCACAGCAGGGAAGGCATTGTGGCAGGAGTAGCTCACAGCTGTAACAGCAGAGCCTGAAGGTTGCATTGCAGTTCAGGAGAAAACAGAGAACTTGAGCTGAAACTCTGGCAAGGCTTTAGCACACAGGCTTGTCTGTCAGCACTTCCTCCAGCTAGACTTCACCTCCTAAGGGTTCTATATCCTCTCCAAACACTACCACCAGCTAGGAACCAACTGTTCCAATACATATATGATGGAGGGACAGTTCATAGTAAAACTGTAATGTTTGGGGATGTGGGTTTGCATGTCACTTAGACCACATGTAGGTCTAAGAAGGGTCTCCTGCCTCTCTCACTGTGGAACAGCAATCCTAGATTGTCTTGGGCATATGCTGGCCACCAATCTGCTTAGCATACTAGGAGAGCAAAAAAATACGCCCTGTTCTCTGCTAGCATGTGCTCAGAAGTCACAAGTTGGCTTGCTTGTCAGTATACCTCTTTTCTGAATATGCCCACTAGTTGGGATGACATATATGTAATGGTGTGGAGGTCTAGGATTGGCCACTGGGAGGTGATGTCACACAATGTAGAGGCTGCCCACCCCAGACCTATGTAAGCTGCCAGCTGTGTGGAAATAAATGGATTTTTACAGATTTGTACCCTCTGATGTCCCCAGGATGTTACTGAAGTAACCCTGCACCATACCCCCTCAGCCTATTCAATTGCAGGACTGACGCCCCGACACTTACAAGGGTACTAATCACAGTCATGAAGGATCATGACCATCTCTCTTTTTTTTTTGTCTTTTCAAGACAGGGTCTCCCTGTAGTCCCAGCTGTCCTGGAACTCACTCTGTAGACCAGGCTGGCCTTGAACTCACAGAGATCCACCTGCCTCTGCCTCCCGAGTACTAGGATTAAAGGCATGTGCCACCACGCCCGGCCATGACCATCTCTTAAGAAGTATAGGTTAGCCGGGTGTGGTGGCATTCGACTTTAATCCTAGCACTCGGGAGGCAGAGGAAGGCGGATCTCTGAGTTCAAGGCCAGCCTGGTCTACAGAGTGAGTTCCAGGGCAGCTGGGGCTACAGGGAGACCCTGTCTCAAAAAGACCCCCCCAAAAAAAAAACAAACGAAGTAAAGAAGTATAGGTATCTGACACTAAGAAAAAAGGGCCAAATCAGTCCGAATTAAAAGTAAACCAAGGCAGGCTTTTATTCCAGGCAATGGCTCTCTCTCGGGCAAATCCATGGCCCTCCAGGACCATGAGAAAGCACGCATCTAGGAGGCAGGGAGAGCCTTTTATGGGGGGCGGGGAGATGGCAACATGTTGGAATCTGGCCAATTAAGCCAGTCAGGGGCTCAGATCTGGAGGTGGGTCTCAGGTCCAGAGGTCTCATGCCAGTCTGGCCTGACCAGAAAAGAAAGGAGGGTCTTTCTCGTCTATGCCATCTTGGCTTTTTGCCCCGGCCTGACCTAACATTTAATAGAATCATTACTTTAGGGATTAAGATTTCAATATACGAGTTTTAAAAAGACACAGTCATGCTTACCTGGCAGGGGAGATACCATGATCACGAAGGTGGTTTTCCCAGGGTGAGGCTTATCCATTGCACTCCAGATGTGCTGACCCCTGCGATTTTCCCAAATGTGGGAAACTTGACTGCATAATTTGTGGTAGTGGGGGACTGCATTCGCGCTCTCCCCTGTAAAAAAAAATAAAATAAAAAATAAAAAAAATAAAAAGACACAGTCATTGAAAGCATAGCACCATTTGTTATCTAACTCTATTCATTGTAGATGAATATCTTCATATAACTTGTTGAGTGAAGCAGGTAGCACCTGGGAAGTGTCTAGTATTCATTCAGTTTGCTGTGAACTTGAGCAAGTCATTTGACAACCTATGGTGGTTAATTTTGAATGTAAATTTGGATTGTGCCATGCCTAGAAGATTAGTAACACGCACTTCCAGGTGTCTATTCTAGGACATTTCCCCGAGAGGATAAACTAAGGTGTGGGGGTGGAGTGAGGGGTCCCCCAGTACAGATGACCTTACACCATAGAGTTAGAGGTTAATGGATAGAGGGGGGAGAGAAGTGTCCTCTCTCTGTTCTCTGGCCATCATCCTGTGAGGTTTTCTGCTCTGCCACGTCCTCCTGGTATGATGGATCTTTTTTTTTTCCCCTTAAATTGTTTTTCTCCCCAGGTGTGGTGGCTCACACCTTTAATCTCAGCACTCGGGAGGCGGAGGCAGGCGGATCTCTGTGAGTTCAAGGCCAGCCTGGTCTACATAGAGAGTTCCAGGACAGCTGGGGCTGCAGGGAGACCCTCTCTCAAAAAGACCCAAAAAAATTGTTTTTCTCAGTTATTATAATGACAAGCTAGCAAACAGGCCACCCCACCTCACATCTCAGCTTCTCAGCTGGACATGGTGCCTGACACCTGCAACCCTGGTACTTTGGTGGCTGAGGCAGAACTGCTGTAATTTCAAGGCAAGCCTGGGCTACATGATGAATTCTGAGATAACCTAGACTCTAGAGTGAAACCATATCTCAAAAAACAAAAAACTAAACAGCAAGAAAGAAAACACAGACTCTTCCTCTGTGTAACCATACCCTCCGATCCCCATTTATCATACTAACTAGATACATCATTTTACATAGTAGGAAAGGAGATGCTTCATGTGATGTTCACTTTGATAGGACTCTGCATCTCTTGGTTCAAATTCATAAGGCATAGGCTAGTCCCTGGCCATAACAACTAGAGTCGAGTTTATTTTACTGGGAATGGCTTTGTTCCTCTATAAAGCTATGTGATAAATGACCAGAGAATCCTCAAGAAAATAAATTGAAACAGGAACCAAAGGAAATTGTCATTGCTTGATATGGAAGGGAGAAGGAAGATTCTAACCAAGCTCTTAAGATGAAAAAAAAGAAAAAGAAAGAAAGAAAGAAAGAAAGAGAAAAGAAAAGAAAAGAAAAGAAAAGAAAAGAAAAGAAAAGAAAAGAAAAGAAAAGAAAAAAGAAAAGAAAGAAAGCTGAAAACAAGGTGGGGAGATTGACGTGTCTGATTTTGGCTGTGAGATCTGATTTCCTGTAGCTGGAGCTATGCTTTTTTTTATTTTTTGGTTTTTTTTTTTTTGGTCTTTTCGAGACAAGGTCTTCCTGTAGCCCCAGCTTCCTGGAACTCGCTCTGTAGACCAGGCTGGCCTTGAATTTACAAAGATCCGCCTGCCTCTGCCTCCCAAGTGCTAGGATTAAAGGCGTGCGCCACCACGCCCAGCTGCTTATTTTTATAATGAGTTTTTTTTTTCTTCTGGATCTCAGGAGTTGTGTGTTTTGAGCCTTGTCTTTCATAGTACAGCTGGTATGATTATTCCACATGTAGGATAGTGGAAGACAGAACTTAAAACCAAGAAGTTCCACTCTTTGCTCATTTCATCCTGCTATAATTCTTTGAATGCTGGTGTTACAGGAAATTTACCTAAGGGTCTTTGTTTTATTTCCTCCTGTATATATTTGCTGGGTGACTATGGCCACAATTTTTCTTTTTTTTTTTTTTCAGACAGGGTCTCTCTGTAGCCCCAGCTGGCCTGGAGCTCACTCTGTAGACTAAGCTGGCCTTGAACTCACAGAGATCTGCCTGCCTCTGCTGGGATTAAAGGCATGCACCACCATTCCTGGCTACAATTTTTATTTTCAACAAGCTTTGTTGATTTCCTTACTGTTGACAGATTGGTTAATCTCATTCTGGGTTTCAAATTCCAGCTTCCTAAACTGCCATGTTCTTTTGCATTTTTTGCATAGTAGTCTAACCTGGTTCACTCTTGACCAGTGTTGGTGGTCTAACCTGGTTCACTCTTGACCAGTGTTGGTGAATGTTGGTTTGCTTCCTTTGTGCTGTGATACTGATAAATTCAATATATTCCTCTCTCCACAGGTTTTCTGCGCTTCCTGCTGTAGCCTAAAATGTAAACTGTTATACATGGACCGAAAGGAAGCCAGAGTGTGCGTGATCTGCCATTCAGTGCTCATGAATGGTGAGTGTTGACGGAGATAGACTAAGAGAAGCTGTAGGAAGGGCTCCTTGTTTTCTGCTTTCCTTACCTGTAATTCACCTTTAATGGCTTGACTGTAGCTGAAAATACTGAGCTTGACTTGCACGTTTTGAAAGTGTGACAGCACTTCATATTTCCCATATCTAATTTAATGAGTGAATACTAATGGCAGGTAAGTCTGTGGAAAGAATGCAGTCCTTCATGCTCCTGGAAGATGGTTGGAGAGGTGTGGGATGGGGTGCTGTTGCTCAGCTAGCCGCTGAGATACTAAAACTGAGCCAAGGTTCTCCTGGCCAGAAAACTTCTCACTTTCTAGGGAATACCTTGTATCTCAGAATACATTTTTAACATTACTTTGTTTTATTCATCTTGTTAAAATATTTTAGCATCTAAGATCAAGTCGAAGAAATTTGACTTTTTGCCAGTTATTTCTTTAAAACAACATTTATCTGTGGGACTGAAAACGAACCCATGGGCATTTAGTTAAAGACAGAAAAAAAAAAAAGAAATTACAAACACCCAAACCAAAAACCTTGAATTTTCTTGTGAGAAAAAAAATCCCAAAAGGTTATAGTATTTTCTCTTTGACTGTGTCTTTGTACAGTTGCCAGAACAATTACAAATAACTATAAGATGTTGAAGTGGGACCCCACTGCTGCCTTCCCTGGCAGCGTGCCCTGGGGATGGGAACTTCTTTCTGCTCTGGGCCCTGCTGTCTGTCTGCACTGCTTCTTAGCGATGCTCCCCTGTTGCCGGCTTGTTAACCTGTGCATGTCAGTTGGTCTGTTCTAATACCCTATGATCCACCCAATTTTCCTCCCATTTTCTGAATTCTTCTAAGTTTGATCAGATGTGAATCATTCTCTCTACTCTTAAGAATCACTGGTTGGTTGGTGGTTGTTTCACTGAGTTGCTTAATTGGTGATTTTTATTCTGTTGCCTTCCCTTTCGAGCACATAATCCACAGACAAGAGTACGCAGCTTGATTACAATACCTCATACCTCTTTTATTTGATGAGGTCTTCCAACTTGATAGCGATTTATTTTTAACTTACATAGCTACAGATGAAGGTAATGGCAGAGGACTCACATGGAGTCACTTACCAAGCCAAGGACGCCCTGGCAGGGCCCACGGCCATCCGCTTCTGGCCTGCGGTGTCCACCCTCTTGCATGGCTTACCTGGGCTTTTTCTGGATATTTAATTTTCGGCTTTTCGGTGTTCCCTCTTTCCCCCTTCTCCTTTTCTCCTTCTCCCTCTTCCTGCCAGTGCTTTCAAATGAACATAGCTTTTGTTATGAGCCTTACAGGAAATAAGTATTCAACATAGATATTCAAAGTCTTTTGGATCATTCTTTGATGTTGAGTCGGGTTTTTTAAGTGCTCAAAAATTGGGAGGTTTCTTTGCTTAGGCACCTTAAAAGTAGAATTTTGATGTCTGATTTCTATAACTCCGTTCATCCTATTTACTTTTAGAGATGCCAGTGCTTAGTAAAATTATAGAATATACAGACTCTCAATGTATTGATGATCATATTGGTGGTTGGTCATCCTTATTTAATATTGGTACATTTTCATGTTCAAATAGGTTCTAGAGATACTAGAATGGTTTTGAGATACTCCAGTGATGTGAAATGGTTCCTATCATGGGGTACTTTTATACAGGGTGATTGTTACATTAAAACATAAGACAAGGAAACAGATGTTTACTCCTGAGCTC
This sequence comes from Rhizomys pruinosus, assembly GCA_009823505.1. NCBI lineage: Eukaryota > Metazoa > Chordata > Mammalia > Rodentia > Spalacidae > Rhizomys > Rhizomys pruinosus. The sequence goes on along the minus strand of VZQC01000081.1, from coordinate 474,916 downwards.
TAGGCTTCTGAATTTTTCAAATGAGATTTTTAAAAAATATTTTATTTATTAGCCAGGCGTGGTGGCACACACCTTTAATCCTAGCACACTTGGGAGGCAGAGGCAGGCGGATCTTTGTGAGTTCAAGGCCAGCCTGGTCTACAGAGTGAGTTCCAGGACAGCTGGGGCTACAGGGAGACCCTGTCTCGAAAAGACAAAAAAAAAAAAAATATATATAATATATATATATATATTATTTATTGTGTATGTTTATTTTGTGTATGACTGTATTGCCTGCATGCATATATGTAAGTGCACCTGTGTCATGCAATGCTGAGGAGGTCAGAAGAGGGCATTGGATCCCTTGGTACTGAAGTCATGGACAGTTTTTAGCTGCCATGTGTGTGCTGGGAATCGAACCCTGGCCCTCTGCAAGAGCAGCCAGTGCTCTTAACCCCTGTACTATCTCTCTAGGCCCTCAAATGAGATTTTTATCTCAGCTGAAAAGAGCCTGAAAGTCTAGAAATGAGACTAAACAATTATGAAATGGAATTATATTGCTTTGGCCCCTGATTTTTTTTGATAGAAGATATAAAATTAAAATGCATTAAATGAGAAGATGCCTAACGGCTGTCCCATTGTGAATCCTCTAAGTCTAATGTTTTCTTCCCTCCTAAGGAAATACATAGCCTCTTTTTCTTTTTCTTTTTTTTTTGAGACAGGGTCTCCTTATAGCTCCAGCTGTCCTGGAATTCACTATGTAGACCAGACCAGGCTGGCCTTGAACTCCCAGGGATCTGCCTTCCTCTTCCTCCCAAATGCTGGGATTAAAGGCATGCGCTACCACGCCCGGCTTCACAGCTTCTTTTAAAAGAGGCCACTTGGAGCCAGGTGTGGTGGCGCATGCCTTTAATCCTAGGGGAGGCAGAGGCAGGTGGATCTTTGTGAGTTCAAGGTTAGCCTGGTCTACGTAGTGAATTCCAGGACAGCTGGGGCTACAGGGAGACCCTGTCTCGAAAAGACCAAAAAAAAAAGAGGCCACTTGGGGCTGGAAAGATGGCTCAGCGCCCACTGCTCTTGCAGAGGACCCGGGTTCAAGTCCCAGCACCCACATGGCAGCTAAGAATCGTCTTTAAGCTGGGCATGGTGGTGCACACCTTTAATCCCAGAACTCACGAGTTCAAGGCCAGCCTGGTCTACAGAGCAAGCTACAGGCCATCTGGGACTAAAGGGAGACCTGTCTCAAAAATACCAAAAAAAGTAAAATAAAATGAAATAAAAAATAAAAGAAGCCATTGAGGCCTAGTGGTTAAGAGCACCAACTGCTCTTGCAAAGGACCCGGGTTCGATTCTCAGCACCCACATGGCGGCTGAGAACTGTCTTTAACTCCATTTCCAGGGGAATCTGACACCCTCTTCTGACCTCCACAGCATTGCATGACATGGGTGCACAAACCTACATGCAGACAGTACATTCATACACATTAAAAAAAAAAAAGAAGCTATTGAGTCTGCCAACTGTCATAATGCCACTTCCAGAGGATCCAGTGCCCTCTTTTTCCTCTGTGGGAATTGCACAACATGGGTGCACTTAAATACATGCAAGCAAAACACTCATATACATAGAATAAAAATAAGTAAATAAATACATAATTTTTGGGTCTTTTTTTTGAGACAAGGTCCCCTTGTAGCCTCAGCTGGCCTAGAACTTGCTCTGTAGGCCAGGCTGGCCTTGAACTAACAGAGATCCACCCGCCTCTGCCTCTGCCTCTGCCTCCCTAGTGGTGGGATCAAAGGTGTGCACCACCACACCAGGCTAATAAAAATTTGTTGGGGGGGTCTTTTTGAAACAGGGTCTCCATTTAGTCCCAGCTTGCCTGGAGCTCACTGTATAGACCAGAGATCCATCCGCCTGCCTCTGCCTCCCGAGTGCTGGGATAAAAGGCATGCGTCACCACACCTGTCCTGTCATAAATAATTTTTTTTTTTTGTCTTTTCAAGACAGGGTCTCCCTGTAGCCCCAGCTGGCCTGGAACTCACTCTGTAGACCAGGCTGGCCTTGAACTCACAGAGCTCTCCCTGCCTCTGCCTCCCAAGTGCTAGGATTAAAGGCTTGCGCCACCATGCCCAGCTATAAATTTTTTTTTTTTTACTTTTTGAGACAGGGTCTTCCTGTAGCCCCAAGCTGGCTCACTATGTAGCCCAGGCTGGCCTCAATTTCAAAGAGATCTGCCTGTCTCTGCCTCCTGAGTACTGGGATTAAAGGCATGTGCTGCCAAACCTGGCCTGAGACTTTTGTGTGTGTGTGTGTGTGTGTGTGTGTGTGTGTGTGTGTGTGTGTGTGTGTGTCTGTGTGTGTGTGTGTCTGTGTGTGTTTGAGACAGAGTCTCCCTGTAGCCCCTGCTGGCCTGGAACTCATTATGTAGACCAAGCTAGCCTTGAACTCACAGAGATCCACTTGCCTCTGTGCCGGGGGATTAAAGGCGTGCACCACCACACCCAGCTTAAAGATGGTTCTTAGCCGCCATGTGGGTGCTGGGAATCAAACCCTGGGTCATCTGCAAGAGCAGTTGGTGCTCTTAACCACTGAGCCTCTCTCCAGCCCCATAAATAAAAAGCCATGGGCCTAGTCTTTAACTCATCATACTTGTCTACCAACACTCTGTATCAGCATCTTGTAGACATTATTATCATCTAAATATAATCCTTACTTGTTCCAGCCAAGTAATTTGATTAGGTAAATGGTCTCTTTTATTGAATGAAGTCATCTCTCTCCTGAACACTTTCACTAGCTGGAAGAGAGACATCCCATTAGCATTAATGAGGAGAAGCTGCATATTTGCCCAGTGTTGTGGAGGTCTTGGTGTCCATATTTTGCAATCCATTCACATTGATTGTGTCTGTATTTGCTTTAGCTCAAGCCTGGGAGAACATGCTGAGTGCCTCAAGCCAGAGCCCTAACCCTAACAATCCTGCTGAGTACTGTTCTACTATCCCTCCCTTGCAGCAAGCTCAGGCCTCAGGAGCTCTGAGCTCTCCACCTCCCACTGTGATGGTACCTGTGGGAGTTTTAAAGTACCCTGGAACAGAAGGTAGGGGATCATGTGCTATTCTCTCTCTTTTCCTCACCAAGTTCCTCTGAAAAGGTGCTGTGACTTTACAGCACCACTCTGTAAACTCTACAGATAAGTCCCTTTGGGTGGTTATTAAAGTGGAAGAACCAGATGGGAAGTATGCCAAGACTGTATGTGGCAAGTAAAAAAGATTGTATTGCCTCATATTTTGGAGGAACCTCTGAAAATATGCCAATTTCCTCTCCAACTTGAGCATTAAGTAATTACACTGCCTATAACTGAAAAGAATTTTAGAATTTGAAACCATCCTATAAAGTCCTAGACTCACATTGATGACCTCAGTGTTCTTTGTAGGAGTTTACCAAGTGATGAAATGGCGTTCTTCCTATTGACCAGCCCATTCTAGTACTGCCTTGGGAAATATACACTGCCGCTTTCTCTTTTCATTTTTAATCTGTCCATTATAAAATATGAAAATGTCAGGCTGGAGAGATGGCCTAGCGGTTAAGAGCGCCGACTGCTCTTACAGAGGACCCGGGTTCGATCCCCAGCACCCACATGGCGGCCGAGAACCGTCTGAAACTCCAATTCCAGGAGAACTCCAGTTCCAGGGGAGTCCGACACCCTCTTCTGACCTCCGCGGCATTGCACGACACGGGTGCACAAACTTGCATGCAGACAGTACATTCATACACATACAGAAATAAAGAAAATTAAAAAATTTTTTTAAAGAAAATGTCATATATAGAGACCTTCAAATCCAGGACTTTAATCCTGATATTATATGATTAGATTATAGACTTAACCTTTGGGGGGTTATCACTTCTTTATGATTATGAAAGATAGTTTGTAAATTTAGGAGGTTATGAATGATACAAATAACAATTATGTATTTCCTTAAAATGATCTTGTGAAGATGTTTCCCTTGAAATTTAAAACCAGTCTTCATTAATTTTATGTCTGTCTCTCTAGAAATATTTCCTTTCCCTCGTTGAACAGTCTCCTCCCCTTTTGAGGATCAGATCTCTGTAGATAGTATCAACTCTTCCCCTCTTCAGATTGTCCCTGAGTGATATTCCTTGTGTTTTTGTGAGTTGAGGCTTTCTTCCTTAGAATCTTTATTCTCTTTGCTTCATTTGTCATTTTTGTTGTTCTTTCCTAGTCTCTTTGTTTGACAATTTAAACTGATTTCCAGAACTGGACTTGAGATTGTTTCATCCAATGCAGTTTTTAGGCTTTCCCCGTCCTCTCTGTGAGGCACAAGCCCACACCAGATCTCTCTTCCTTCTTCACTTAGACCTTAGCCGAAGATCTGGTCATTGATTTCTCGAGTCTTACGTGTCTCTGCCAGCTCTTCCTTTATTAATTACTGTTTTTTCAACATTCTTCAGAACATCTTTTGCCCTTTGAAAATAACATATCACTCAGCCAAATGTTTAGTTTCTGTGGAAACCTCATATTTTTAGGAGATACATATTTATTTTGCTAGATTTTTTCCTGCTGTGATTTATTTTCTAGATATTTAAAGCACTTCCCTTGTGTAAGTGATGCAAGATGGAATGTGTAAGATGATCATAGATGTGTTTAAAGGTTATTGCATTTTTAAAGCAAAGAATTTAAAAAGTTTGCATATAGAATTGAAGTATATTTAAGTAGGAATTGTATTACTTGATAACCACAATCCTACTATAACTGTGTGCCATCGTAGTTCTCATGTATCTCCTAGTAAGATGCTAAATAATGATCTCTTTGTGCATCTGGAATTGGTGATCTCTGCTTTGACTCCAGAAACCCTACCAATGTCACAATGATGCCTGTTTTGTTTTCCTGGCCCCTCAAGTGGCTCAGCCCAGAGAGCAGAGGAGAGTTTGGTTTGCTGATGGGATCTTGCCCAATGGAGAAGTTGCTGATGCAGCCAAATTAACAGTGAATGGAACTTCCCCTGCAGGAACCCTGGCTGTGTCACATGACCCAGTCAAGCCAGTAACTACCAGCCCTCTACCAGCAGAGGTAAGAAAACAGCATCAAACCCTGACTGCCCTCTTCGCCTCACCTGCTGCCGCCTTTCTTGCCTTTGTTAAGTGTTTTTGTTTGGGAAGAACCTTATAGTTTTGGATACAATTTAGTATAAGTGTTCATTTCTGTTTGTGTTCAGGTAAAGTAAATGCAGCAAAGCGAGCTGCTCTGGTTTGTTCTATATTTGCAAGTTTTCTGGAGAAAGATTCTTAGAGGACTAGGGATATCTACAGCTGGTGGAGTGCGCTTCAGTGGTCCATAAAACGGGACTTGAGGCGGAAGCTCAAGGTCCTCCTCTTCCACCCTGAGCATCTTGTCTCAAAGAAAGAATCTCATGAAGAGTTTTCTCAGGTGGGCTCGGGCTGCTGCTGATGTAGAAGCCAGGCTTGAGGGAGTCCTGGTCCTATCATGCACTTGTTTTCAAATTGTGTGTGTGTGTGTGTTTTAAGTTTATTAGTGCTTACAAAAAAACTTGAAAAAAACATAATTAAGCCTGGTTTACATAGAGAGCTCCAGGCCAACTGGGACAAAAAGGGAGACCCTGTCTCAAAAAGAAAAAAAAAAAAGACAAGAAAAAGGAAAAAAATTATTAAATTCACTTTCCCCAGGAAGGTAACAGCCTCTCTGGAATCACATTTGAACACTGCCCATTTACGGACTTATTTGTATTGAAGATGTGTTATATTTTGAGGGAGGATTCAAAGAACTTATACAAAGTATATTGTATAAACTCTATATAATATATATGAACTCATTAGTATGCTTTTTATTTTTATAAGAATCTTTTTTAAATTTTATTTTTTTTTTGTATGTGTATGAATGCACTGTCTGCATGTGGGTTTGTGCGCCCGTGTTGTGCAATGCTGCAGAGGTCAGAAGAGGGTGTCGGATTCCCCTGGAACTGGAGTTACAGACAGCCGCCACGTGGGTGCTGGGGATCGAACCCAGGTCCTCTGCAAGAGCGGTCGGTGCTCTTAACCGTTAGGCCATCTCTCTAGCCCTAGTATGCTTTTTCAAAATTACTCTTTCTTGCTTTTCTTTCTAAATGTCATAGTACACCCATTTATGATTTCTTTACTTAGGCTAGGATATATATGGCTAGGATCCACATATGAGGGACATCATACTGTTTTTTTCTCTGAGATTGGGTGACATTGCATAATATTGTACATTTTAGGTTCTTCAATTTTCTAGATAATTTTCTGATTTCATTTTTCTTTAGAGCTGAATAATAATCCACTTTGCATATGTACTTGTTTTCGTTGTCCATTCATCTGTTGATGGACAGTTCTAGTTTTGGGGGGGTTGTTGTTGTTTTTTTTGTTGTTGTTGTTGTTTTGTTTTGTTTTGGTCTTTTCGAGACAGGGTCTCCCTGTAGTCCCAGCTGTCCTGGAACTCACTCTGTAGACCAGGCTGGCTTTGAACTCACAAAGATCCGCCTGCCTCTGCCTCCCAAGTGCTAGGATTAAAGGCGTGCGCCACCACGCCCGGCGATGTTGTTGTTGTTTTTGAGACAGGGTCTCCCTGTAGCCCTAACTTACCCTGAGCCGAAACTTACTATGTAGACCAGGCTAGCCTCCATTTCATAGAGGTCCATCTGCCTCTGCCTCTACCTCTGCCTCCTAGTTGCTGGGGGACATTTTTGTTGTTGTTGTTGCTGTTGCTGTTGTTGTTATTTTTGGTATTTTTGAGATGGGTCTCCCTTTAGTCCCAGCTGGTCTGGAGCTCTCTTTGTAGACCAGGCTGGCCTTGAACTCACAGAGATCCACCTGCCTCTGCCTCCTGAGTGCTGGGATTAAAGGCGTGCACCACCTTGCCCGGCTCTTTTTTTTTTTTTTTCCACAGTGGCTGTACGAATTCGCACCCCTGCCAGCAGTAAATGTGTTCCCCTTCCTCCCTCTCCACATCCTCTCCAACATTTGTTCCTCTTCCTCCGTCTCCACGTCCTCTCCAACATTTGTTCCTCTTCCTCCCTCTCCACGTCCTCTCCAACATTTGTTCCTCTTCCTCCGTCTCCACGTCCTCTCCAACATTTGTTCCTCTTCCTCCCTCTCCATGTCCTCTCCAACATTTGTTCCTCTTCCTCCGTTTCCATGTCCTCTCCAACATTTCTTCCTCTTCTTCCTTCTCCATGGTCTCTCCAACATTTGTTCCTCTTCCTCCTTCTCCATGTCCTCTCCAACATTTGTTCCTCTTCCTCCGTCTCCATGTCCTCTCCAACATTTGTTCCTCTTCCTGTCTCCATGTCCTTTCCAACATTTGTTGTCAGATTTCTTGGTGATAGCCATTCTGACCGGAGAGAGGTATCTCGAAGTAGTTTTAATTGACATTTCCCTGATGATTAGGGATGTTGAACACCTGTAAAAATAGTTATTGGCGGGGCTGGAGAGATGGCCTAGTGGTTGAGAGTGCTGACTGCTCCTGCAGAGGACCCAGGTTCAATCCCCAGCACCCACATGGTGGTTAAGAACCATCTTTAACTTCAGTTCTGGGGGAGTCTCTTCTGACCTCTGCGGCATTGCACGACATGGGTGTACAAACCTACATGCAGACAGTACATTCATACACATGAAAAATAAATAAAATTAAAAAAATAGTTATTGTATTTCTTATTTTTGAAAACTGTTCACCTTGTTAGACCGTTTGTTGATTGGTTGTTTTGTTTCCTTAGTATTTAATTTCTGCCCTTCTGTGTGAGTTCTGGTCATCAGCCCCTCATCTGATATATAGATGATTAAAAAAAAAGTTTTCTCCCATTCAGTCTGTATTCAATGCTGATAGTTTCCTTTGCCACACAGAAACTTTTAAATTTCATATAGTTCTGGGGCTGGAGAGATGGCATAGCGGTTAAGAGCACTGACTACTCTTGCAGAGGACCCAGGTTTGATCCCCAGCACCCACATGGCGGCTGAGAACCATCTGTAACTCCAGTTACTGGGGAATCTGACACCCTTTTCTGACCTCCGCGGCATTGCATGACATGGGTGCACAAACGTGCATGCAGACAGTACACTCATACACATAAAAAAATAAAATTAAAAAAAATTTTCGTATAGTTCTATCTTTTTGAAACTTGGGGCTAATTCCTGGGCTATTAATGTTCTGTTTAGAAAGTTCTTGCCTCCCCCAGTTTCATAAGTTTTCCCCATGTTTTCATCTAAAAGTTTCAGGGTTTCAGTTTGGTTTTATTTATGTGTGTGAGTGTTCTGCCTGCATGTGAGTGTATTTGTGTGTGCAATTGCCCACAAAGGCCAGAAGAGGGCTTCTGCAGGCTCCTGGAACTGGAGTTACAAATTGTTGTTAGCTGCCATGTGGGTGCTGAGATCCAAACCTGGGTCCTCTGTAAGAGCAGCCACTACTCTTTTTCTTTTTCTTTTTCTTTTTTTTTTTTTTTTTTTTTTTTTGGTCTTTTCGAGACAGGGTCTCCCGTAGCCCCCAAAGCTGTCCTGGAAACTCACTGATGTACTAGACCAGGCTGGCATTGAACCTACAGAGATCTGCCTGAAGACTGAAGGCGATAAGATAGTCTCGACGCTGCCCCACATCCCCGGGCAGACAGAGAAACATAGGAGGGGCGAATGTTAGAGCTCCACGGCGCGAACCCTCTGGGGGAACAGCGCACACGAGAGGGCACAGTAGGCAGGGTCAATCTGATAAGAAAGTGGATGCGGAACTTCCTTACATAGTATTGTCTTTGCAATATTTCCTCCTTCCCAGTCTCCCACCAACAACTCCCATGTCCCCACTGTTTCTTGTCTCTTCTTTGATTTTTCTCTCTCTCTCTCTCTCTTTCTCTCTTTCTCTCTTTCTCCTCTCTTCCTCCTCTTCTCTCTCTCCTCTCTCTCTCTCTCTTCTCACACACACCACACACACCACACCACCAACACACACGCACGCACCCACCACACAGTGACTCATTATTGGTGATTGTGTACGCTGTGTTTGGGGCTGTCCATTGGGATTAGATAAATTTCAAAGAACTAGTCTCTCCTTCCCTCAGCATCTATTGATAAGCATCTCTAGGTTTTTGTTGTTGTTTATTTAACCTGTTGATTCCATTTGAGATTTTAAAAATACGTTGATAGTGGGAGAGATGGACCTACGCGGTTTTAAGAGCACCGACCGCTCTTGCAGAGGACCCGGGGTTCGCTCCCCCCAGCACCCACATGGCAAAAAAAAAAAAAACTCCAATTCCAGGAGAACTCTGTTCCAGGGGATCCGAACGCCCTCTTCTGACCTCCGCAGCAGCACGACGACGGTGGCCAAACTGCATGCCAGACATTACATTCACACATGAAATAAATAAATTAAAAAAAATTTAAAAAAATACGGTGATAAAATGCTCACTTACTAGGTGGAGGACGCATGTAGTTCACCTTAAGAAACTAGCTCATGGGGCTGGCGAGATGGCTCAGCAGTTAAGAGCACTGACTGCTCTTCCAGAGGACCCAGGTTTGATTCCTAGCACCCACATGGCGGCTAAGAACCATTTTTAACTCCAGTTCCAGGGGAATCCAATGCCCTCCTCTGACCTCCGCGGCACTGAACGACACAGGTGCACCAACCTACATACAGACAGTACCCTCATACACATAAAAATTAATAAATAAAATAAATTAAAATTAAAAAAAGAAAGAAACTAGCTCAGGCTGGGCATGATAGCACCCGCCTTTCATCCCAGCACTGGGGAGGCAGTGGCAGGTAGATCTCTGTGAGATCAAGGTCGACCTGGTCTACTTAGTGAGTTCCAGGTGGGCTGAGGCTACAGGAGACCCTGTCAAGAAAGCAAGCGATACCAGCTCAGACTGCTGCTTTCACTCATCTCTGTAAAGTCCCAGTTACGTTTTGGAACTAATGGGAGTTTCTTTCCTTAAGATTTAACACTCAGAAGCACAGAATTATTAGTATTTTTTTTTTATTTTACTGTTGAGATACAGAAGATGGGGGCTGGAGAGCTGGGCTAGCGGTTGAGAGCGCCGACCGCTCTTGCAGAGGACCCGGGTTCGATCCCCAGCACCCACATGGCGGCTGAGAACCGTCTGTGACTCCGGTTCCAGGAGAACTCCAGCACCAGGGGAATTCGAGACCCTCTTCTGACCTCCGCGGCATCGCACGACACGGGTGCGCAGACCTGCATGCAGACAATACATTCATACACATAAAAATAAATAAATAAATAAAAAATTAAAAAAAAAAGAGATACAGAAGATTGAATCTAGACTCTTGCAAATGCCAGGCAAAGGCTCTACCTGCCCTCTATATCCAGCCCTTTTAATTTTTTTTACTTTGGGACTAGAGCTTGCCAAGTTGCTCAGCAGGCTGTGAACTTTCAGTCTTCCTGAGTCCGCTTCCTGAGTAGCTTTGTGCCACCAGACCTGGGTTTGTTTTTTTTTTTTAATTAGAGAATAAGAGTTTGGGTAGTTCTTTTTTTAATTTTATTTTTATATGTGTATGAGTGTACTGTCTGCATGTAGGTCTGTGCACCCATGTCATGCAATGCCGTGGAGGTCAGAAGAGGGTCTCGGATTCCCCTGGAACTGGAGTTCTGGAATTGGAGTTACAGATGGTTCTTAGCCACCATGTGGGCGCTGGGGATCAAATCGGGGTCCTCTGCAAGAGCAGTTGGTGCTCTTAACCGCTAGGCTATCTCTCCAGCCCTGAGTTTGGATAGTTCTTAAAGACTTTTTACATTTTATTTTTTAATTTTATGTGTGTGAGTACTGAGCCTGTATGCATGTATGTATGTGCACCATGTTGTGCAGTGTCCATGGAGGACAGAAGAGGGCATTGGATCCCTTGGAACTAGAGTTAAGGATGGTGGTTAGCTGTCGTGTGGATGCTGGGAACTGAATCCAGGTCCTCTGCAAGACCAGCCAGTGCTCTGAATCACCGAGCCATCTCTCCAGCCTCTGAACAGACTTTTGAGAGCAGTTTTAGGTTCACAGAAAACTTGAAAGGAAGGTAGAGGACTGGAGAGATAGCCTAGTGGTTAAGAGCACCGACTGCTCTTGCAGAGGACCCGGGTTCGATCCCCAGCATCCACATGGTGGCTAAGAACTGTTTGTAACTCCAATTCCAGGAGAACTCCAGTTCCATGGGAATCTGAGACCCTCTTCTGACCTCCGTGGCATTGCACGACACAGGTGCACAGACCTGCATGCAGACAGTACATTCATACACATACTAAAATAAAAAAATATAAAATAAAAAAATAAAATAAAAAATAAAAAGAGCACTCTCTGCTCTTTCAGAGGACCTGGCTTGGTTCCCAGCACTAAGATTAGATGGTTCACCACTGCGTGTAGCTCCAGGTCCAGAGGATCTGACACCCCTAGGTCTCCAGTCACATTCAAGCACATGACATGCATGACACAGCCCTGTTCCCACACATGCATAGCATGTACCACCAGCGTCGTCCTCCCACCAGAGTGGAACAGTGGCTACACATGGTGAACCTCTGTCGTGATTATCCAAAGTCCACAGTTCACACTAACTGGATAAAGTTACTTCAAAGGTTTCCAGAAAATTGTTAGTAATTATTTTATATTTGCATTCAGTGATAGTTGTTCAGATATTTATTGCCATATAATTTGGCAACCTAGTTGTAATACAATTGTATTGTGCTAAATTTTGATCTATGAAGGCTGGAGATGTATCAGTTGGTAGAGGAGGGCTTGCCTAGCATATATGAAGCCTGGGTTCAATTCCCACCTCCACATAAACAGCATGGTATCACACACCTGTGGTGTCAGCACTTATTTTTTTTGGTCTTTTCGAGACAGGGTCTCCCTGTAGCCCCAGCTGTCCTGGAACTCACATTGTAGACCAGGCTGGCCTTGAACTCACAAAGATCCGCCTGCCTCTGCCTCCCAAGTGCTAGGATTAAAGGCGTGCGCCACCACGCCCAGCATGGTATCAGCACTTATGGGGTGGAGGCAGGAGAAGTTCAGGGTTAGCCGGGCATGGTAGTGCACGCCTTTAATCCTAGCACTCGGGAGGCAGAGGCAGGCGGATCTTTGTGAGTTCAAGGCCAGCGGGGGTTACAGGGAGACCCTGTCTCGAAAAAGCAAAAAAAAAAAAAAATTTCAGGGTCATCTTCAACTGCATAGTTTGAGGACAACTTGGCCTAGAGACTTTCAAAAGTTAAAAGGAAAAAAAAAATTTTAATTTACTAATTTTTGTTGCATATAGAGTTTAGAGAGTAAGCCATATGCTCACTGCACAAATTATCTCATGTGCATCTTCTATTAACATCTCTACCTGCTCCCCATCTTCTCCAGGGAAACCATTATTCTGACTTTTACCACCACAGATTATTTTTGCCTATTCTTGAATTTCATATAAATGACAACATATAATACATATTTTTGCCTAAATTTGTAAGTTCAACTTAGTACTTATGAAATTTATCCATGTTGTTTTATATACCAAAAATTAATTCTTAGTGTTATATAATATTCCTTATTAATATACTAAATTCTTTGTTTTCCTATTATAACTGTCCCAGTATCTTCAGATATCATTTAAAAAATATAAATTTGGCCAGGTGTGGTGGCGCATGCCTTTACTCCCAGCACTTGGGAGGCAGAGGCAGGTGATCTCTGTGAGTTCAAGGCCAGCTTGGTCTACAGAGTGAGTTCTAGGACAGCTGGAGCTACAGGGAGACTCTGTCTCAAAAAGACAAAAATATATATAAATTTAAACTTTTCACCTAGATTCTCATTGTACTGGGAAAGGTGGTGCACACCTTTGATCCCAGCACTCAGGATGCCTAGGCAGGGGAATCTCTGTGAGCTCAAGGCCAGCCTGGTCTACATAGCGAGTTCCAGGCCAGCTGGGGCTAAAAAGAGACCCTGTCTCCCCCCCAAAAAGGACCAGATTCTCATTGTGCTCTTAATTATATTTTACTCAAGTCTTACATGCACTCTAATGTTCAGATTACTGATTTGCTTTTCCTAGGCGGATATTTCTCTATTCTCTGGGAGTATAACTCAGGTTGGAAGTCCTGTTGGAAGTGCAATGAACCTTATTCCTGAAGATGGCCTTCCTCCCATCCTTATCTCCACTGGTGTGAAGGGAGGTATGTGGACATAATGTGTTTGAACAGGAACTGTTATATGTGCCAGGTGTTATCGCTTCTTGGCCTTTTGGCTAAGATCAAGTGTTGTATGTGCCAGGTGTTGCCTTCTATTGACGGGGCAGGTGATCTGGATGATTGCCATCCTTGCGTCCAACAAAACCAACTACTTCAGTAACAGTCTCAATGCCATAAAAATAGTTGCTGCTATACTGTTTCTTCTGGAGAGATGTTTATGTTTTTATGTTGTAGTGTCATTTTCAGTCTTCAGACGGATAGCTCAGAGTTCATCAGCTCTGAGGAAAGCTGCTTGTGGTTCCAGAACTGGCTCAGCCTGATGCACTAAGGACAGTTCTGTTTTGAAGTATGATAACACATTCAGGAAGATACATAAAATAATGTGATGATAACTTAAATCATTGTTTTGCTGTTAAGAATTTTTTTTAGGGGCTGGAGAGATGGCTCAGAGGCTAAGAACTCTGACTGGTTCTGTTTCCGGCACCCACAACTCTAGTTCCCGAGCATCTGATGCCCTCTTTTGGTTTTACTCTTTTTTTTTTTTTTTTTTTTTTTTTTTGAGACAGGGTCTCACTTTTAGTACCAGGTGTCCTGGAGCTCGCTCTGTAGATCAGGCTGGCCTTGGACCCATAGAGATCCACCTACCTCTGCCTTTGAGTGCTGGGATTGAAGGTGTGTGCCACCACGCCCGGCTGATGCCCTCTTTTGGACCCTATAGGCACTGCACAACATGGGTGCACTTATATACATGCAGACAAAACACCTATACACATAAAATAAAAATAAATAGGTAGATAAATAATAAATAAATGTTTAAAAATGTCTTTTTTTTTCTTTTGGTCTTTTTGAGACAGGGTCTCCGTGTAGCCCCAGCTGGCGTAGAACTTGAACTCATAGAGATCCTTCTGTCTCTACCTCCCAAATGCTATAATTAAAGCCTGTACTGCCAAGCCCAGCCTAAAGAATATCTTTTTTTTTTTTGTCTTTTCGAGACAGGGTCTCCCTGTAGCCCCAGCTGGCCTGGAACTCACTCTGTAGACCGGGATGGCCTTGAACTCACAAAGATCTGCCTGTCAAGAATATCTTTTAAACAAGTGTAGTAGCATGTGTCTATAAGGCTGAGACAGGACTTGTTAAAAATTTAAAATAATGATCTTAGTATAGTGGCCCATGCCTTAGTCCCAGCACTCAGGAGGCAGAGGCAGGGGGATCTCTGGGACTACATGGAGACCCTGTCTCAAAAACACCAAAAATAAAAAATAAAAAATAAAGGAGTGCACCACCATGCCTGGCCAAAACCAGTTTATTTATTTATTTAAATTTTTTTTTCTCTTGGTATTTTTGAGACAGGGTCTCTCTTTAGTCCCAGCTGACCTGGAGCTCGCTATGTAGACCAGGCTGGCCTTGAACTCACAGAGATCCGCCTGCCTCTGCCTCCCGAGTGCTGGGATTAAGGCATGCACCACCACGCCCAGCCAAAACCAGTTTTAAAAAAATTTTTTTTGGGGGGGGGTGCTGGTGAGATGGCTGAGCGGTTAAGAGAACGGACTGCTCTTGCAGAGGACCCAGGTTGGATTCCCAGCACCCACATGGTGGCTAAGAATCGTCTTTTTTTTTAAAAATATTTTATTAATTTTTTAAAATTTATTTCTGTATGTGTATGAATGTACTGTCTGAATGCAGGTCTGTACACCCGTGTCGTGCAATGCCACGGAGGTCAGAAGAGGGTGTCAGATTCCCCAGGAACTGGAGTTCTCCTGGAACTGGAGTTTCAGACAGTTCTCAGCCGCCATGTGGGTGCTGGGGATCAAACCCGGGTCCTCTGTAAGAGCGGTCAGTGCTCTTAATCACTAGGCCATCTCTCCAGCCCAAGAATCGTCTTTAAGCCGAGCGTGGGCCACCATGCCCAGCTGGCTTTTTTTGGGGGGGAGGGGTCTTCTTGAGACAGGGTCTCCCTATAGCCCCAGCTGTCCTAGAACTCACTCTGTAGACCAGGCTGGCCTTGAACTCACAAAGATCCACCTGCCTCTGCCTCCCAAGTGCTAGGATTAAAGGTGTATGCCACCACACCCGGCTCTAATTTTTTTTTTTTTTTAAGTGAGGTTGCAGCTGGCCATGGTGGTGCATACTTTTAGTCTTAGCACTCAGGAGGCAGAGGCAGTCAGATCTCTGAGATAGAGGCTGGCCTGATCTACAAAGCAAGTTCCAGGCCAGCTGTGGATACAGGGAGACCTTGTCTCAAAAAGATCAATCAATCTATCAGTCAATCAGCCAATCAATAAACTGAGATAGTTCATAATCCCTATAGCTTATATACCTGTATATGAGTGCATATTAAAGACAGCATAGTTTTACTGGGCGTGGTGGCGCACGCCTTTAATCCTAGCACTCAGGAGGCAGAGGCAGGCAGATCTTTGTGAGTTCAAGGCCAGCCTGGTCTACAGAGTGAGTTCCAGGACATCTGGGGCTACAGGGAGACTCTGTCTCGAAAAGACTGAGGGAAAAAAAAAAAAAGAGTTTCATGTCTTTAACAAAGTGTCTGATACCAAGTTGACATAAAATTATTACTTTCCTTTTCTGCCTTTCCACTATCTGGAATACATCTGTATATTTTAGGTCCTTTGAACAACTGCTCAGCCTTTCACAATTCAGCTTAATGGATACTCATCTCTGACTCCTGACCTAGGATGCCAACAGAGCACTATTTTGTTTGTTAGCAGTTCTTCTAGACTGTTCCTACATAAACATTTTTCTCATTTGATTTAGATGTTATATCTGATTATTTCACTTATACCATGAATTCCCTTACTATCAATTTACATTTGTAACTTCTCTACTTCTCATGGGCTCACTCCATAGCAGGCTCTCTGAATGTTTTTCCTATCAAATCCAGCACTCTGGGCAGTTTAGCATTCTTTTGATTGTGCAATACTTTGCTCATTTACCAGGATATGTTTTTGTTAAGAAAGTCACTATGTAAGTTCAGATTTTGGTTATTTTAATGAATTTTAATTTAGTAAGGAATCATAATGGTTTATTATTAAAAGATGCCAGAATGCTGTTCTGTTTGTTTGCATTTGTGTGTGTGTGTGTGTGTGTGTGTGTGTGTGTGTGTTTGCTTGCATGTATGTAAGTGCACCTGTGCATGCAGAGGCCAGAAGAGGACATCAGAGTCCCCTGGAACTGGAGTTACAAATAGTTGTTAGCCACCATGTGGATGTTCTGCAAGAGCAGTCAGTCCTCTTAACCACTGAGCTGTCTCTCCAACCCTGCTGGGTTCTATTTTGATAAAACTTGATGCATTTAATCTAGTTGTCAAACCATCTCCTACAAAGAAAGAACAAATAATTTTGTATATTTGTTTAATTAAAACATATTACAGTCTCTTCAGAATTTTACAATTGTTTTTTATCCTACTGGGATAAATTTAAATTTTTTTAAATTGCTTGATTCTTATTCAAGTAAATTTCTTTATTGATAGGAAAATAAACATTTTCCACTAGATCTCAAAAATTCGTTTTTGTTTCTTTTGATCAGTGGAAAGTAGTATTCCTTCTTTGTCCTTGCTGTCACCTCATGATACATTTTATGAGAACATCATTCAACTTTTAATTTCCAGTTTTTTCCCCCTTATCTTTTTTTTTTTTTTGGTCTTTTCGAGACAGGGTCTCCCTGTAGTCCCAGCTGTCCTGGAACTCACTCTGTAGACCAGGCTGGCCTTGAACTCACAAAGATCTGCCTGCCTCTGCCTCCCAAGTGCTAGGATTAAAGGCATGCACCACCATGCCCGGCTCCCCCTTATCTTTAAATTAGATTTGACAGTGATTGTCTCTATGATTGTGACTTTACACTAAGTTGACCACCATTCAAAATGAGGTGGGTGAGTATTACAATCTGTGCTTACCAAGATTAAGGAGAAGGCGTTGCATTCAGTCTCCAATATTAACTTGTCTGTGTTTACAGTCTGATGGGTGGCTTACTAATGATTTTAGTGATGTATGTAGTAAGTTCTTGAGTTTTATTCAAAGATTTACTCATGAAACCAATTATGATACTTTTATTTTTAGTCTTTTTTTTTTTGGTCTTTTTGAGGCAGGGTCTCCCTGTAGCTCTGGCTATCCTGGAACTCACTCTGTAGACCAGGCTGGCCATTGACCTTTTATGTGTATGAGTGTTTTGTCTGCATGTACATAGTGTGTACATGCAGACAGAACATAGTCAGTACACTGTGTGCATTGTACTGACTGTGGAGGCCAGAGGAGGGTGTCAGATCTCCTAGAGCTGGAGTTAAAGACAGATTATTAGCACCCATATGGATGCTGGGAACCAAAGCTAGGTCCTCTGAAAGAACAGACAATGTTCTTAACAACTAAGCCATCTCTTCAGCCCCTAGTCCTTTTTTTGGGGGGGGGGTCTTTTTGAGACAAGGTCTCCCTGTAACTCCAGTTATCCTGGAACTCACTATGTAAACCAGGCTGGCCTCAAGGTCACAGAGGTCTGCCTGCCTCTGCCTCCTGAGTGATGGGATTAAAGGCCCCTTGGTGGGGGGGAGTGCCTAACCGTTGGCTCAGCAGTTAAGAGCACCAACTGCTCTTGCAGAGGACCCAGGTTAAATTCCCAGCACCTACATGGTGGCTAAGAACTGTCTTTTAGTGCCGGCATGGTGGTGCACACCTTTAATCCCAGCACTCAGGAGGCAGAGGCAGGCGGATCTCTGTGAGTTCAAGGCCCGCCTGGTCTACAGAGTGAGTTCCAGGACAGCTGGGGCTATAGGGAAACCCTGCCACAAAAATAAATAAATAAATAAATAAATAAATAAATAAATAAATACCCCTAGTCCATTTTTAAAATCTAAGGTTTTATAAACATCAAAAACCTCAAGCAGTCAGATATAGAGTAAAAAAGTAAGAACTTCCTTGGGGCTGGAGAGATGGCTCAGCAGGTAAGAGCACCGACTGCTCTTGCAGCAGACCCGGGTTCGATTCCCAGCACCCACATGATGGCTAAGAACTGTCTTTAACTCCAGTTCCAGGGGAATCTGATACCCTCTTCTGACCTGCACAGCATTGCACGACACGGGTGCACTGACCTACATGCAGAACGTACATTCATACACATAAAAAATAATAAATAAATAATTTTTTAAAAAAAGTAAGAACTCCCTGACATTTTCAGTAGGTAACTAACTTCTAGTATGTCATCTCCTTTTTTTGTATTTTGGATTATTTTAAACTTTCATCTTTGAACATTTATCCTGTGACATTCCTGTTAGAGTAATAATTGAACATTTTTGTTAAATGAAGAGGTAGGCTTCAGACTTGAGAGAAACCATTTGGGGGGGAAGGTTTGTACCTAGGACAAGCCTTTTGTCATTCCAACCAGACTGGGTCACTTTTCAGAGTAAAAGGAAGCACTGCTAGTGGGGGTGTGGGACAGCATGTTCAAACCTGGCCCATGTCAAATGCTTGTCTCTCTCCTGTGACATGAGATGTCTTCATCAGCTTGTCCATTTAACCAATGCATTGCAACGTTTTCTCTCTTTACAGACTATGCTGTGGAAGAGAAGCCATCACAGATTTCAGTCATGCAGCAACTGGAGGACGGTGGTCCCGACCCACTTGTATTTGTTTTAAATGCAAATTTATTGTCAATGGTTAAAATTGTAAATTGTAAGTTAGAATTTTTAATTAAAACGAAGTATTTTAAACACATAGATATTTGTAAAGCTTTCATATTTATTACACAAAAGAATTTTTTTTTTTTGTCTTTTTGAGACAGGGTCTCCCTTTAGTCCCAGCTGGCCTGGAGCTTGCTATGTAGACCAGGCTTGCCTTGAACTCACAGAGATCCGCCTGCCTCTGCCTCCCAAGTTCTGGGATTAAAAGCATGGACCACCATACCTGGCCTCACAAAAGAATATTTATAGTCTAATCTCACTGAAAACCGAGTTCTAAAGAAATTGGTTTATATAAAATGACATGCATCAAGGACAACTGTGAGACTAACCAAAACTCTTGCCTTTAGTCACAGGGGTGAGATAGGTGAGTTCTTCACAGAGGGAAGTCAAATAAATCTTGAAGTGATGTGAGGTAAATTCTTCTTGAGATGGGTATATTAAGTTATAACTCACGATCAGAATATGCACAGACATTTACATAGTAGATTTTAAGATCCAGAAGTTGTGCGGAATCTATTTGGAAAAAGTGTGAGTTATGTAATATATATTCAAACTTTAATGTTCATAAATTATCAGAGGAAACTTCTTAATTCTTGGTGCTAGATTCATGGGCATCAGGTCAAGAAACAGGACAGTAAATTAAACCGTGCTTCTTTCCAATCTGATATTGGAAAATAGAGAGTGCATTGATCCTGCAAGAGGAAGTTTTTGGGGAATGTCACTGTGCACCTGTGTTAAGATGACTTGAGAAACTAGAAATACCTTTATGCTGCTTCCTTAGAGGATGTCCATTGCTGAGACGGAAGCTCCTGGCTTATTTGATAATCATACTTTTTACATGTTTGGCCAATTATTGTTTTCCATTTTTCCTTCCAGAGTGAAATTTAAACACAATTTGCTTGAAATTTTCCATATTTAGTTCGTAAGTTATACTTATAAATTAGCTAACTTAAAATACCTTACCTACCTGAAACTAGTTGTCTTGGAAGGCTAGGGACGTAGCTCAGTTGGCACAGTGTCTGTGTGCTTGAGGACCTGTGGTTGACCCCCAGCAGACGTTCAAAACAGGCAGGTGCGGTGGCCCAGCTTTGTAATCTCTGCACTAGAGAAGCAGACGGGACAATCAGTCTAGTGGAGTCGGGGAGCTCTGAGTTCAGCGAGAGACCCTGTCTCAAAAAATAAGATGGAGAATGACTAAGGAAAACACTCAGCATTATCTGTGGGGACACAAACACACACACACACACACACACACACACACACACACACACACGCACACGAACCCATGCATACAAGTAGTTGGATTAGGCATTTCCTACTTAGATACACAAAGTAGTAATTTTCAAATCAAAAGAAAGCAGTCTTTAGTATTGTTCATAGTCATGTTTGAATCCCCTTCTGTGTCCTTTGGGAAATTTATTGAGGTACAAATGCAGAGTCAAGGATTGTAGGCTATTTTTGACTATATAAAGCTTGTGTCTTTTGGATCCTTCCTAATCTTAAAGTGAAGAAGTAAAAGTAAGTAGTCTAGATAAGCCATACCTTTTACAATGTAAAACCAAGTAAAGTCAAATTGTGATTATCTAGTATTTTGTCCCAAGAAGGACTGTAATTAGACTAGCTTATACATAAAAATGTATTTTCTTCAGGGCACAGTCTGAAACCAAAATTATAATATTGGCTTTTATTGCTGCTGTTTCTGGTCTTTATAAGTAATCATTTTCTAAGGTAAAGTGAGTTTTCTTCATCTCTGTGTGTGCGGGTCTGCGATATGAGTATATATACATTTCTAGACCAGACGTCTGGGTTAGATGTCTTTTTCGACTGCTGTTCACCTTATTTTTTGAGACAGGGTCTCTCACTGAACTTGGAGCTCATTGATTGGCTAGACTGGCCATCCAGTGGCCCCCGGGACCTCCTCCCTCCTCCCACACTGCACACAGAGGTTGTACGCACATGCCACCATTCATCTCACCTTTTCTTTTGGGTATTGGGAATCCTAATTCAGGCCCTCATGGTTGTATCATAAGCACTTTACCCACTGAGCTATTTCCTTGGCCCCCTAGTAAAGTGCTTTTTAAGATATAAGTGTGGAGGACTATGTCCTTATGGTCTATGTAAGTCTTAAACTTATTTTCTTTTATGGTTATTTCTTGTAATTCCAAGTGTTGAGAAAAAAGCCAGGTCATTGTTATTGTCTGCAATGATTCTTTGGCTCATGTAGTAACTAGAAGTTTACATTTCAATTATATAGGCTGTACTACATAGCTTTAGTGTCAACTTGACACACCTGGGTTGAGGGAGCCTCAGTTGGGGAATTCCATTGGACTGGCCTGTGGCCATGTCTATGGGGTATTTTCTTGATTGTTTGGTGATGTGGGAGGGCCCAGCTCACTATGGTCGGTGCCACCCCTGAGCAGGTTGTTGAGTATTATACAAGAAAGCAGGCTGAGCATGGGCCAGGAGAGCAAGCCACTAAGCAGTGCTCCTCCGTGGCCTGTGCTTCAGCTCCTGCCTCCAGGTTCCTGCCCCGAGTTCCTACCTTGGGCTCCCTCAGTGATGAACTGTGACTCAGGAGATGCAAGATGAATAAACCCTTTTCTCCCCAGGGTGGTACTGCTCAGAGTGTTTTGTCACAGTGACTGGAGACAAACTAGAACATATGCTTACATATTGTTTTTTGCTACCTTACAATAGAGTCCATACATCCTATTAAGAGCAACAATTAAGAAGAATGTCTTTTTCTTTTGTTCCATGTATAGATGTAAACAGAAAGTGCTGGTGCTTCACAACCAAGGGAATGCATGCTGTGGGCCAGTCTGAGATAGTCATTTTGCTGCAGTGTCTACCTGATGAAAAGTGCTTACCAAAAGATATCTTCAACCACTTCGTACAGCTTTACCGGAGTGCGCTGGCAGGTAGGAGTGGCGTGTGTATGAAACTTTGCACTGTTAGTACATGATAAAAATAATTATACTAGATTTGGAAACATGGCATTGTATGTTGATATTAGTGGCAAATTAGGACCTGCCATAGTTTGAGGACATTATGTATTTCATTACTTGGTGTAGTTCTCTTTCTATTACAAGAGCTAAAATCAAAATTATAACAAAATCCACTGACTGTGGCATAAGAATATTGTTTTGAGTTATTTAAGGATCATAAATAACATGGATACTTGGTAGAAGGAAGCATAATTAGAACTTAATCAGAATCTGGGGCTGGAGAGATGGCCTAGCGGTTAAGAGCGCCGACCGCTCTTACAGAGGACCCGGGTTCAATCCCCAGCACCCACATGGCGGCCGAGAACCGTCTGAAACTCCAATTCCAGGAGAACTCCAGTTCCAGGGGAATCCGACATCCTCTTCTGACCTCCGCGGCATTGCACGACACGGGTGAACACACCTGCATGCAGACAGTACATTCATACACATACCGAAATAAATAAAATAAAATAAAAAAAAGAACTTAATCAGAATCAAATACCTTCAGTTATCAATGTTAATATAATATAAACAGTTGAATATTTACATTTTAAAAAGAATAGATCGTACTTTATTATGGTTTCAAAATAAATTATAAGTTGGGCCTGGAGAGAAGGCTCAGTGGTTAAGAGAGTTGACTGCTCTTGCAGAGGACCCGGGTTTGATTTCCAGCACCATGGAATCCGATGCCCTCTTCTGACCTCTGCAGCATTGCACAACACAGGTGCACCAACCTACATGCAGACAGTACACTCATACACACAAAAAATAATAAATTTTTAAAAATTATAAGTATTATTAACTATGTAATGTAAAAGTAAAGGCATACCTTTTAGAACTGGAGAAGGCTAAGGATATTAATATAAGGAAATACTGCAGTTCAGTGAGAAAGCAAGATATTTGACCAGCCATGGTGGTTTAACCCTATAATCCCAGCTCTTGGGAGGCTGAGGAAGAAGGCTCATGAGTCACAGGCTACCTGACATGGGTGCTGGGAACTAAGTTAGGAGCCACTATAAGAGCAGTGTGCTCTTAACCACTGAGCCAACTTTCTAGCCCCTAGAAGAGATTCTTTTTTTTTTTTTTTTTTTTTTTTTTTTT
>VZQC01000081.1:435037-451137 GCA_009823505.1 Rhizomys pruinosus | reverse complement strand
CCTTTAATCCTAGCACTTGGGAGGCAGAGGCAGGCGGATCTTTGTGAGTTCAAGGCCAGCCTGGTCTGCAGAGTAAGTTCCAGGACAGCTGGGACTACAGGGAGACCCTGTCTTAAAAAGACCAAAAAAAAAAAAAAATAATAAGTGTCCAGTCTATATTGCTGTAGTTTCACAATTCACCCCAATCTCAGCCCTTACAGTCTACCACACCCCCTCTTCTGCAGATTGTTCCCTAGGCTTTAGAAAAGGGGCACAAGTGGGCGAGAAGCAAAACAGTCTACTTTCTCTGGAGATGTCATTTTGGACTCTGATCAGTTCAGGCTGTTTCCTTTCATGGGTTGACAGTTTATCCAGGAATAACCTTTTAATCCTACTAATGAAGCACAAGCAATTAGATATATAAGCATTTAAACAGTACTAATTATTATGGTAGGTTATGTTGGTATAGACACAGATGTGTAGATGGTATGCTAATCCATGAACTATAGCTTTTCTGTAAAAGATGACAAGGTCTTACTATGGCTTTTAACATCTCCTAACCACTAGAGGATGTAAGCTTGTGGCATCAGCTGTGAATTATTCCTCCAAGGAGAGAGCTAATAGCCAAGTAGATTTGGGATATACAGATATAAGGCTGCCACTGTTGCACAGTATTTCCAGGCAGGTGAGGTGTAGCTGTTGCTAACAGAGGAGTCTTGCTTGACTCAAGGTGACCAATATTTGCTTTATTGATTTAGTGGCTTTTGGTAACACTCTCTAGCATTCCAGAGACCAACTGTACACTTGCAAGTGTGATGTCAATACATCTTTCCTGTGCTTACACCAGGTCTTCAACAGCAGGGCTTAACTGCCATTCTTCTTGCAGGTATCCCAGTTTACAGGCTAGAAGCCTTTACCTTTTTGGGGGCTTGGATCCCCTGGCTAACATCTCCTTGGCAGAATAATCCATTGCTGATATCAGAGCTCTCCTGTATTAATATATTTTGCTTAATTGCAGAGCTTATAAAGACTTTAGTATTATATTTGGCTCTGAATAGAGAATAATTCTTTCACAGTTCCTATGTCTATTAGTCAATTAAAGAAAGCATCTATAACAGTCGGCTCTAATTTAGTTAGGGAATGACTTCATTACCATCATGTTTTTCTTTGTTCTATGAAAAGGAGGTTAAAAAAGTCTCTCATATTAAAACTTTGCGGCACCTGGAAAGTAAAGTTCATTAGGACACATTATAAACAGTTGTTACAAATAGGATCTACAGAGATGTTTGATGTCTGTAGCAGTCTGAGGCTTTTCTTCCTTTTAATGTTTAGATGGGCCAACTTCTCTGCTGGTATTTCTTGGTACATCCTGCACAATGCAAAGCTGTATCTTTTCTTTCTCAGCCATTAAGTTGGTGATGTTTTGACTTGTGGGAACATGCAAATCTTTTCCCATAGTTAGTTTTAAGATTTAAATTGAAAAATTTGACAAAAGATTTAATATATAACTGTATCTCCCCAATAAAAAAAATTTTTGGTCTTTTTAAGACAGGGTCTCCCTGTAGTCCAGCTTGCCTGGAACTCACTATGTAGATCAGACTGGCCTTGAACTCACAGAGATCCACCTGCCTCTGCCTCCCAAGTGATGGGACTAAAGGCATGCACCACCACACCAAGCAAAATAAAATATTCTTTTTTTAAAAAATTTTTTTATTATTAATTTTATTTATTTTTGTATGTGTATGAATGTACTGTCTGCATGCAAGTCTGTGCACCCGTGTCGTGCAATGCCGCGGAGGTCAGAAGAAGGTCTCAGATTCACCTGGAACTGGAGTTCTCCTGGATTTGGAGCTTCAGACGGTTCTCTGCCACCATGTGGGTGCTGGGGATCGAACCCGGGTCCTCTGTAAGAGCGGTCGGCACTCTTAACCGCTAGGCCATCTCTCCAGCCCTAAAATATTCTTAATAGATATTAAAGCCATAAGTTATTCAGACTTTCAGTTTAAAATTTATTATGGTGTATGTAAACATTATGTAAAATATAAAGTGCACTTTTGTGAGAGAATGATTAAGAGCACTGGCTACTCTTGAAGAGGATTTGGGTTCAGGTCCCAAGAACTATGTTGTTACTAACAACCATCCATAACTCCAGTTCCAGGAGATCTGATGCCTTCTTTTGACTTCCAAGGGCATTGCTTGACATGGGTACACTTACATACATGCAGGCAGTATACTCATATCCATTAAAAAGAATAGAGCTGGGCTGGAGAGATGGCCTAGCGGTTAAGAGCGCCAACCACTTGCAGAGGACCCGGGTTCGATCCCCAGCACCCACATGGCGACCGAGAACCGTCTGTAACTCCAATTCAAGGAGAACTCCAGTTCCAGGGGAATCCGACACCCTCTTGTGACCTCTGCAGCATTGCATGACACAGGTGCACAGACCTGCATGCAGACAGTACATTGATACACATACAGAAATTTAAAAAAAAAAAAAAAAAAGAATAGAGCTGGGCATGGTGGCGCACGCCCTTAATCCTAGCACTCGGGAGACAGAGGCAGGCGGATCTCTGTGAGTTCAAGGCCAGCATGGTCTACAGAGTGAGCTCCAGGCTAGCTGCCTGGGACTAAAAAGGGAGACCCTGTCTCAAAAAGACCAAAAAGAAAAAAAAAAAAAAGAATAGATAAATTTTGTGGGTTTTTTGTATTTTTGAGACAGGGTCTCCCTTTAGTCCCAGCTGGCCTCTGCCTCCCAAGTGCTGGGATCAAAGGCGTGGGCTACCACACTACCATGCCCGGCACTAAAGATTGTTCTTAGCGGGGCTGGAGAGATAGCCTAGCGGTTAAGAGCACCGACTGCTCTTGCAGAGGACCCGGGTTCGATCCCCACCACCCACATGGCAGCTAAGAACCGTCTATAACTCCAATTCCAGGAGAACTCCAGTTCCAGGGGAATCCAAGACCCTCTTCTGACCTCCGCGGCATTGCACAACACAGGTACACAGACCTACATGCAGATAATACATTCAAACACATATAAAAATAAAATAAAAAAAAAGATTGTTCTTAGCCGCCATGTGGGTGCTGGGAATCGAACCCAGGTCCTCTACAAGAGCAGTCATTGCTCTTAACCACTGAGCCATTTCTCCAGCCCCAGAATAATTAAAAAAAAAAAATTAGAAGCAACATATCCAGGTGTGGTGCCACAGGCCTTTAATCCCAGCACTCAGGAGGCAGAGGCAGGCGGATCTCTGTGAGTTCCATGCCAGCCTGGAGCTACAGGGAAACCCTTGAACTCACAGTGATCTGTCTGTTTCTGCCTCCTGAGTGCTGGTATTAAAGGTATGCACCATCATACCCAGCTTGGTTTTGTTTTGAGACAGGGTTTTATGTTTTGTTATGTAGCCCTGGCTGGTACTGGCCTGAAATTCATTATAGTCCTGGGATTACAGGTGTGTGTGCCCCCACATCCAGCAGAATGCTTTAAAAATAAGCACAAAAGCAGACTACTGCCTTTTATTTTATTTTTTTAATTTTATTTATTTCTGTATGTGTATGAATGTACTGTCTGCATGCAAGTCTGTGCACCTGTGTCATGCAATGCCGCAGAGGTCAGAAGAAGGTCTCAGATTCCCCTGGAACTGGAGTTCTCCTGGATTTGGAGCTTCAGACGGTTCTCTGCCACCATGTGGGTGCTGGGGATCGAACCCGGGTCCTCTGTAAGAGCGGTCGGCACTCTTAACCGCTAGGCCATCTCTCCAGCCCTAAAATATTCTTAATAGATATTAAAGCCATAAGTTATTCAGACTTTCAGTTTAAAATTTATTATGGTGTATGTAAACATTATGTAAAATATAAAGTGCACTTTTGTGAGAGAATGATTAAGAGCACTGGCTACTCTTGAAGAGGATTTGGGTTCAGGTCCCAAGAACTATGTTGTTACTAACAACCATCCATAACTCCAGTTCCAGGAGATCTGATGCCTTCTTTTGACTTCCAAGGGCATTGCTTGACATGGGTACACTTACATACATGCAGGCAGTATACTCATATCCATTAAAAAGAATAGAGCTGGGCTGGAGAGATGGCCTAGCGGTTAAGAGCGCCAACCACTTGCAGAGGACCCGGGTTCGATCCCCAGCACCCACATGGCGACCGAGAACCGTCTGTAACTCCAATTCAAGGAGAACTCCAGTTCCAGGGGAATCCGACACCCTCTTGTGACCTCTGCAGCATTGCATGACACAGGTGCACAGACCTGCATGCAGACAGTACATTGATACACATACAGAAATTTAAAAAAAAAAAAAAAAAAGAATAGAGCTGGGCATGGTGGCGCACGCCCTTAATCCTAGCACTCGGGAGACAGAGGCAGGCGGATCTCTGTGAGTTCAAGGCCAGCATGGTCTACAGAGTGAGCTCCAGGCTAGCTGCCTGGGACTAAAAAGGGAGACCCTGTCTCAAAAAGACCAAAAAGAAAAAAAAAAAAAAGAATAGATAAATTTTGTGGGTTTTTTGTATTTTTGAGACAGGGTCTCCCTTTAGTCCCAGCTGGCCTCTGCCTCCCAAGTGCTGGGATCAAAGGCGTGGGCTACCACACTACCATGCCCGGCACTAAAGATTGTTCTTAGCGGGGCTGGAGAGATAGCCTAGCGGTTAAGAGCACCGACTGCTCTTGCAGAGGACCCGGGTTCGATCCCCACCACCCACATGGCAGCTAAGAACCGTCTATAACTCCAATTCCAGGAGAACTCCAGTTCCAGGGGAATCCAAGACCCTCTTCTGACCTCCGCGGCATTGCACAACACAGGTACACAGACCTACATGCAGATAATACATTCAAACACATATAAAAATAAAATAAAAAAAAAGATTGTTCTTAGCCGCCATGTGGGTGCTGGGAATCGAACCCAGGTCCTCTACAAGAGCAGTCATTGCTCTTAACCACTGAGCCATTTCTCCAGCCCCAGAATAATTAAAAAAAAAAAATTAGAAGCAACATATCCAGGTGTGGTGCCACAGGCCTTTAATCCCAGCACTCAGGAGGCAGAGGCAGGCGGATCTCTGTGAGTTCCATGCCAGCCTGGAGCTACAGGGAAACCCTTGAACTCACAGTGATCTGTCTGTTTCTGCCTCCTGAGTGCTGGTATTAAAGGTATGCACCATCATACCCAGCTTGGTTTTGTTTTGAGACAGGGTTTTATGTTTTGTTATGTAGCCCTGGCTGGTACTGGCCTGAAATTCATTATAGTCCTGGGATTACAGGTGTGTGTGCCCCCACATCCAGCAGAATGCTTTAAAAATAAGCACAAAAGCAGACTACTGCCTTTTATTTTATTTTTTTAATTTTATTTATTTCTGTATGTGTATGAATGTACTGTCTGCATGCAAGTCTGTGCACCTGTGTCATGCAATGCTGCAGAGGTCAGAAGAGGGTGTCGGATTCCCCTGGAACTGGAGTTCTCCTGGAATTGGAGTTTCAGACAGTTCTCGGCCGCCATGTGGGTGCTGGGGATCGAACCCGGGTCCTCTGCAAGAGCAGTCGGCGAGTCGGCGCTCTTAAAACTGGCAGGCCATCTCTCCAGCCCAACTACTGCCTTTAAATATGTTTTTACTGTGCACTATTGTAATTAGTAACTTTTCTGTTTGCTGATAAAAACAACACCACCAAAGGGAACTTACTAGTTTATTTGAGCTTACAGTTCTAGGGGAATTCGATTCCTCATGGTGGGGAGTGTGGCAGGAGGTGCCTGAGCAGAAGACAGAGCTCACATCTCAAGCAGGCACAGGAAACAGCGCGAGACTACAGATTGGCAAGTCTAACCAGTTTAATTGGATCTTTTGCCTTGGATGCCTCAAGGCTGTAATCAGATTGTCCATAAGTCTCATTTCTAAGCTCATTTAAGTTATTACCAGAATTCTATTTCCTGTAGGTTGGTTGCAAACTACTCTTGGCCTTTAGAAGCTACCTGCATTTCCTTGCCTTTGTGACTCCTTAAGCTATCCTTAGGAGAGCTTGCAACATGGATGTCTGTGTTCTTCCCATCTGGCAGAAATGTCACTTTACTTTGAATCTCTCCTGTACCTCGATTAAAGGATCTTGTATCAGGCACACTCTGATACTCTGCCTGTTGATTAACTCAGAGTGATCTGATGAGTAGCTTATGAATGGGAGTGATATCTCATAATACTCATAGATGGTGCCCCTACTCCTGGGGTGAAAATTTAAAAAGGTAGGTACACCAAGAGGCAGAGAGGATTCTACCCCCACATTGCACTTCCATCATTTCTCCAAAACTGACTGACNTGCACCCATGTCGTGCAATGCTGCGGAGGTCAGAAGAGGGCGTCGGATTCCCCTGGAACTGGAGTTCTCCTGGAATTGGAGTTTCAGACAGTTCTCGGCCGCCATGTGGGTGCTGGGGATCGAACCCGGGTCCTCTGCAAGAGCAGTCGGCGCTCTTAACTGCTAGGCCATCTCTCCAGCCCAACTACTGCCTTTTAAATATGTTTTATTACTTGCCCATTGTATTAGTAACTTTTCTGTTGCTATGATAAAAACACCACCACCAAGGGAACTTATAGTTTATTTGAGCTTACAGTTCTAGGGGAATTCGATTCCATCATGGTGGGGAGACTTGGTGGCAGGAGGTGCCTGAGCAGAAGACAGAGGCTCACATCTTCAAGCAGGCACAGGAAACAGCGCGAGACTACAGATTGGCAAGTCTAACCAGTTTAATTGGATCTTTTGCCTTGGATGCCTCAAGGCTGTAATCAGATTGTCCATAAGTCTCATTTCTAAGCTCATTTAAGTTATTACCAGAATTCTATTTCCTGTAGGTTGGTTGCAAACTACTCTTGGCCTTTAGAAGCTACCTGCATTTCCTTGCCTTTGTGACTCCTTAAGCTATCCTTAGGAGAGCTTGCAACATGGATGTCTGTGTTCTTCCCATCTGGCAGAAATGTCACTTTACTTTGAATCTCTCCTGTACCTCGATTAAAGGATCTTGTATCAGGCACACTCTGATACTCTGCCTGTTGATTAACTCAGAGTGATCTGATGAGTAGCTTATGAATGGGAGTGATATCTCATAATACTCATAGATGGTGCCCCTACTCCTGGGGTGAAAATTTAAAAAGGTAGGTACACCAAGAGGCAGAGAGGATTCTACCCCCACATTGCACTTCCATCATTTCTCCAAAACTGACTGACTGTAGGGTACTGTATTCACTTAATATGTTCACCAATCTTATTGTCATCTGTAGATTGTTTTACCTTTTTATTTTTTTTTTATTTTTTTGTCTTTTTTTTTCAGACAAGGTCTCCGTGCAGCTCCAGCTGGCCTGGAACTCCCTATATAGACCAGGCTGTCCTGGAACTCACTCTAGACCCGGCTGTCCTGGAACTCACTCTAGACCAGGCTGTCCTGGAACTCACTCTAGACCCGGCTGTCCTGGAACTCCCTATATAGACCAGGCTGTCCTGGAATTCACTCTAGACCAGGCTGGCCTTGAACTCAAAGATCCACCTGCCACCTGAGTGCTGGGATTAAAGGCGTGCGCCACCATGCCCAGCTTGTTTTACCTTTTTTTTTCTGAGTCAGTGTCTCCCTGCAGCCCCAGCTGGCCTGGAACTTCGGCCCTGTTTTACCATTTATGAAAGAAAAACATTCATGCTCTTATTTTCAGTTATCAACTGAATTAAAATACCAATATAAAAATACCTATAAAAATAGGGGCTGGAGAGATGGCTCAGTGGTTAAGAGCACTGACTACTCTTACAGAGGATCAAGGTTTGATTCCCAGCACCACATGGCTGCTAAGAACTGTCTTTAAGCTGGGTGTGGTGGCGCAAGCCTTTAGTCCTAGCATTCAGGAGGCAAAGCCCAGCCTCATCTACAGACTGAGTTTCAGGCCAGCTGGGGCTATAGGGAGACCCTGTCTCCAAAAAACTAACTAACTAACTAACTAAATAAATAAATAAATACTTTTTAGTTGTGCGTGTTTTTATTTTTTAAATATTATTTTTATTTTATGTGTATTAATGTATTGCCTGCATGTATATGCACCTATGTGGTGTGGTGCCCGTGGAGGTTAGGAGCATTGGATCCCTTGGAACTGGAGTTATAGGTGGTTGTTAGCTGCCATGTGTGTGCTGGGATTCGAACCAAGGTCCTCTGCAAGAACAGCCAGTGCTCTTAACCACTGAGCAATCTCTCCAGCCCCAGTTGTTTGTGTTTTGAGACAGGTGTTCATTAGGTAACCTTGACTAGTCTATAAATCACTGTGTAGACCAGGGTGACATTAAATTCATGGGTAATCCTCCTGCCTCTACTTTCCACATCCGGGGATTACAGGCATGCGCCATCATACTCAGCTTTACAGCCTCTTTTCTTTTCCATTCTTTTCATTCTTTCTCTTTTTAGTAAAATAAATATCAATATATAGTACAATCAAAATCAAGAGATGGTTCAGTGGTTAAGAGCACCAACTGCTCTTGCAGAGGACCCGGGTTCGAGTCCCAGCACCCTCATGGCAGATAAGAACCACCATGTAACTCCAGTTCCGGGGGAATCCGATGCCCTTTTCTGACCTCTGCAGCATTGCACAACAAAGGCGCACCAACCTACATGCAGACAGTACACTCATACATATAAAATAATAAATTTTTAAAAAAGATTTGAATGTAAAGTGTAAAATGAAACAGCTAGGGACACTGTTTTGGGAGGTTGTGGAACCGTTTGGAAATGGGACCTAGCTGACATAGGTATAGCATGGGGGTAGGGATGGAGGGTTGCTTCTAGCCAAGGTCTCTGCTTCCGGGTAGGGATGGAGGTTGCTTTTAGCCAAGGTCTCTACTTCCGGGTAGGGATGGAGGGTTGCTTCTAGCCAAGGTCTCTGCCTCCTGGTCCACTTTGATACATGAGCAAGCTTCCCCCAAGGACGGGAGCCGCTCATGATTTCCTTGCCAGGAAACTGAGAGCCAAAGTAACTTCTTCCTCCCTAAGTTGTTTCTTTTCAGTCATTTGCTTCCTGCAGTGAGAAAGCAGCTAATACAGAATATTGGCACTGAAGACAGGCTCCTTGACCATAGGATTCCTAGGCTGGTAGAACTTTTTATGGAAGGAGTTTAGGAGAGTTTGGAGCTGAGGGGTAAGGAAATCCTTGGAAGCTGTAAGGAGATCTTGCAGCTGTGCTGCTGATAGTGAGGAACACTAGAATGATGACGGAAATGCAGACAGTGAAGGCTGGGCTCCCGAGGTTTCATGGGGACAGGACTCCAGTGTTTCCACTGGAACAAGAAGCCAGTGGTGGGACATTCTGGCTTACTATCTGACTGCACTCTGCTTGTGTCCCGAAATTTGGAATGAGGCTGAATTAAAAAGTAATGGACTAGGAGCTGGGTGTGGTGGCACACGCCTTTAATCCTAGCACTCGGGAGGCAGAGGCAGGCAGACCATTGTGAGTTCAAGGCCAGCCTGGTCTGCAGAGCGAGTTCCAGGACAGCTGGGGCTACAGGGAGACCCTGTCTCAAAAAGACAAAAAAAAAAACAAAAAAAAAAAGAAAAGTAAAATCAAGCTGGGTGNAAAAAAAAAAAAAAAAAAAAAAAAAAAAAAAAAGGAATGGACTAGGAGTTGGAGAGATGACCTAGTGGTTAAGTGCAACAACTGCTCTTGCAGAGGACCCGGGTTTGATCCCCAGCACCCACATGGTGGCTGAAAACTGTAACTCCAATTCCAGGAGAACTCCAGTTCCAGGGGAATCTGACACCTTCTTCTGACCTCCGAGGCATTGCATGACACAGGTACACAAACCTACATGCAGACAGTACACTCATACACATAAAAAAATAAATAAAAAAAAATTTAAAAGTAATGGACTAATTTGTTTGGCACAGGAAATTATGTGCTAGCATAGCATCAAGGCTGGGGCATGGCTACTGCTCACCTCTCTTAGCCAGATATGCAGCAGGAAAAGCAGAAAGCAAAGCAGAAAATGTACAGTGCTGGAGAGAGGGCTTGGCAGTTTGAAATGCTATGCTCTGCAGAAGACTTGAGCTCAGTTCCCAGCACCCACATCAGACAGTTCACACTGCATGTAACTCCAGTTCCAAGGGATCCAACACCTCTGGCCTCCGCACACATTCACACACATACACATAATTAAAAATAACAAAAGTTGAGCCAGGCATGGTGGTGCATGCCTTTAATCCTAGCACTTGGGAGGCAGAGGCAGGCGGTCTTTGTGAGTTCAAGGCCAGCCTGGTCTACAGAGAGAGTCTAAGACAGCTGGGCCTACAGGGAGACCCTGTCTCGAAAAGACAAAAAAAAAAAAAAAAGTTAAATGCTGGGCATGGGTGGCACATGCCTTTAATCCCAACCCTCAGGAGGCAGAAGCAGATGGATCTCTTTGAGACTGAGGTGAGCCTGGTCTACATAGTGAGTTGCAGGTTGACAGGGACTAGGAATACCCTATGGAAAAGAAAAACAAACAAAATAATAAAAATCTTTTTTTTTTAAAGTGTCGTCTGAGCAAGCTAGGAAAGGAGGCTGAATGAGTTTGAGGTGTCTAAAGAAGCAGCTTCAAGGCTGGGCATGCATTATATGCCTTTAATCCTAGCACCAAGGAGGTAGAGGCAGGTGATCTCTGTGAGATAGAGGCTAGCCTGGTCCACATAGCAAGTTCCAGGCCAACTCAAGCTAAAGGGAGACCCTGTCTCAAGTTAAAAAAAAACAACAATCAGCTTAAAAAAAAAAAAAAAGATAAGCATAGTTAAAGAGAAAGTTTGCACTTTGCACTGTGACAGTGAGGGGGTGGGCTTAGGGCAGCACCCACCCATTGAAGACTCTAGACTATAAACATTCAGATTTACTTAGGAGAGTGTCTGCACAGGCTACTGTTGCAAGGAAGCCCTGACCAAAAACAACCTCCTGGAGCTGGAGAGAATGAGCAGGTAAGAGCACTGCTCTTGCAGAGGACCCGATTCAGCTCCCAGCACCCACATGGTGGCTAACAACTATCTGTAACTCTAGTTCCAGGTGATCTGATACTCTCTTCTGGCCCCTGTGGGCATTGCACAACACAGATGCACTTAGGTACATGCAGGCAAAACACTCATACACATAAAATAAAAGTAAATAGCTGGGCTGGGCATGGTGGCACACACCTTTGATCCCAGCACTTGGGAGGTAGAGGTAGGCAGATCTCTGTGAGTTCAAGGCCAGCCTGGTCTACATAGTAAGTTCCAGGATAGCTGGAACTAAAGGGAGACCCTGTCTCAAAAAGGCAAAAAAGAGCTGGAGAGATGGCCTAGCGGTTAAGAGTACTGACTACTCTTGCAGAGGACCTGGGTTCGATCCTCAGCACCCACATGGCGGCTGAGAACCGTCTCTAACTCCAATTCCAGGAGAACTCCAGTTCCAGGGGAATCCGAGACCCTCTTCTGACCTCCGTGGCATTGCACGACACGAGTGCACAGACCTACATGCAGACAGTACATTCATACACATACAAAAATAAATAAAATTAAAAAAAAACAATTAAAAAAAAAAGCCAGGTGTGGTGGTGCACGCCTTTAATCCTAGCACTACTTGGGGGCAGAGGCAGGTGGATCTCTGTGAATTCANCCCCAGCACCCACATTGGTGGCCAACAAACCTATCGTAACTCTTTAGTCAGGTGATCTGTACTCTCTTCTGGCCTCCGTGGGAATTGCACAACACAGATATGCAATCTGGGTACATGCCTAGGTACAATACTCAACACATAGAAATAAAAGTATAGTTACTGTATTTTTTTGGCATGGTGGCACACACCTTTGTCCCAGCACTTGACTGGTTTGGGGTAGTGTAGATGGTAGGCAGATCTCTGTGAGTTCCAAGGGCACAGCTCTGGTCTACATAGTAAGTTCCAGGAGTACTGGACTAAAGGGAGAGACCTGTCTCAAAAAGGCAAAAATAACAAAAAATAAAAAGGCGATTTGCTGGAGAGATGGACTAGCTTTTAAGAGTGCTGACTACTCCTGTTGCAGAGGACCTGGGTGTGATCTCAGCAAACCACATGGCGGTCTGACGAACCGTCTCTAACCCAATTTCCAGGAGAAAACTCCAGTTCCAGTGAATCCGAACCCTCTTCTGACCCTCCTGGCATTGCACGACCACCGGACGTTGCACAGCCTACATGCAGACAGTACATGTCATATACACATACAAAAATAAATTAATAATAAAAAAAAACCAATTACAAAAAAAGGCCATGTGTGGTGTGCGCCTTTAATACTAGCCCTTAGCAAGCAGAGCACTAGAGCAGAGGCAAGGTGGATCTCTGTTGAATTCAAAGCCAGCCTTGTCCATCAGAGTGAATGCCAGACAAGCCAGAGCTACAGGGCGACCTTGTCTCAAAAAGTACCCAAAAAACAAAAAAAAAAAAAAAAAAAGTAAATAGCTGGCCATGGTGGTGTATGCCTTTAATCCCAGCACTCAGAAAGCAGAGGCAGGTAGATCTCTGTGAGTTCAAGACAGCTGGGCCTACAGGGAGACTGTATTAATTAATTAATTAATTAAAAAAAGATTTTTATTTGGGGGCAAGAGAGATGGCTGAGTGGTTAAAAGCACTTGGTGCTCTTGCAGAGGACCTGAATTTGGTTTCCAGCACCATGTGTTGGATCACCACCATCTGTAACTCTAGTTCCAGTGGATCTGACGTCCTCTTCTGGACTCCATAGGCACAGCCATATATGTGGTACACATACGTGCAGCTGCATAAAATAAAAATAATAAAATATCAAGTCTTAAAATATTTAATGATTTTTCTATTTAATGTGTATGTTTGTGAGTATGCACATGTGGGTGTGAGTGCCCTTGGAGGCCAGAAAGGGCGTCAGATGCCCTGGAACTGTAATTACAGACCCTCGTGAGCTGCCCAATTTGGGTAGTAGGAACCAAACTCAGGTCCTTGGCTAAATGAATATGTACTCCTAACGACTGGCCCATCTCTTCAGTGCTAAGATGTGTGTAGACAATCCCCCAGGCCTGCTGGGGAATTTCGGGATCCGACCATGAAGGAATGGGGGTGAGAGGCGCAGAGTCAAGAAACAGACCCTGGGAATCGGGTGAATGCAGACAGAGGGCGAGCTGTCTTGGACTCATTTACTGGGGGGAGGGTTAGGGTTTATGTGTTGTTTGCATTCCCACTCTTCTCTTAGTGCAGTGTCATATCACCTTGTGATTGGCCTGGGTCTGCAAATCGGCTGCTTGTATGGTCTCGCCTGCATAGAGCAGGTTAGGTTGATGAGGGACAAGCTCTGCGCATGCGTAATTCTCACCATACATTTCTGTTTTGTTTTTTTGTTTTTTTCGTCTTTTCGAGACAGGGTCTCCCTGTAGCCCCAGCTGTCCTGGAACTCACTCTGTAGACCAGGCTGGCTTTGAACTCACAAAGATCCACCTGCCTCTGCCTTCCAAGTGCTAGGATTAAAGGCGTGCGCCACCATGCCCAGCTATCTCACCATATATTTCTACCCTTTGTATTTAATTTTACGTGAGGAGCTGTCCAGTGGGAGCTCAGGTGCTATGCCTGAACCTCGTTGACCCCACCTCTGGCATTCCGACATTTGACTGCATCTGGCTCAGGTTGCCCTGGTTTTGCAAGGTCTTACCCATCTTTGACTGGCCAGCCATTGAGGGAAGAGGCCAGGAACGGTACCATGGAGGGGAGAGACAAGCTCGTTCCTGTGAATTGTGGATGGATGAGAGCCAGATGCGAATCACCTTATCAGGAGGGGTGCATGCAGAGTCCATATTGATCATTGCTAAGAGGACCTCAGCCGTCATTTTGTTGACCTGGCATTGGCTGCTGGAAAAGCAAAACAGACACCTGAAGAGAAAAGGCAGCGTAGGGCCAGGAGGCAGAGGACGCCCCAGGGGACCAGTGTAGCAGGGTCAGAAATGGACGTTAGCTTAGACCACACCTGAGAAACAAAGCTAGTATCAAAGGCTATGACCTCGGGGCAGTAGAGTTAAGGGAGATAATTTGAGAACCAAGGGTCAAGGTGTAGTTAATAAACTGTTGCGACCAGGGGCCTTTAATAATGTCACCAAGTTCACCATGTAGACATGTAATATTGAGGACTTGGTAGGGGGTCAGGCAGAATGAGGAAAACCTGGGGTTGCAACTCATCTCTCCCTCTCATTATGTGGCCTTCAAATCCTTGAAGGAAGTTCACAAGAGTGAACCATAGTTGGTGTCTCCAAGATGGAATGATCTCTGCTAGGGGGGTTGTATTGGATCCTTAGCACCATGATTTTAATGGAATTCGCCTACTGGTCAATAAATCTGACAAGTGAGTTAAGGATGTATGAGCCATGAGTCAGAGCAACCAGAAGCCCACTGGCAGATCCAGGAAGTCCTCAGCTCTCAGCTGAGACAGAAACTGGCTCTTTGAGGGGAGGGGGTCTTGACCCTAACATGCCTAGCCAATTTTTAGCTCCTACTTTTATCACGTTACCCTCTGAGGAGGTTACCCCAATTGCCAAGAGGGAATCGGGGCGTTGACTGCTCTGACTTCTTCCATGCTGAAAAGGGGCATAGGAGGTGGCGGTTGGGGTACCCCTGCTCAGTGGATCTATCTAAAAGACCCCAAAAGTATAGTTACAGAGAGAACAAAATCTTTGACTAGTGCCTGTGAAGGCGAGCGTAGCTAGGTACATTTTCAGGGCAGGGAACCAAGAGAGGAACAGGGTGAATTAAAAAAAAAAAAACTGGGGCTGGAGAGATGGCGCAGCGGTTAAGAGCACCGACTGCTCTTGCGGAGGACCTGTGTTTGATTCCCAGCACTACATGGCTACTAAGAACCATCTTTAACTCCAATTCCAGTCAGAATCCGACGCCCTCTTCTGACTTCCTCGGCATTGCACAACACAGGTGCACCAACCTAAATGCAGACAGTGTACCCAAACACATAAAAAATTATTAAAAAAAAAACTTATAGGTCCATTGGAGGGGCTGGAGAAATGACCTAGCAGTTAAGAGTGCCGACTGCTCTCACGGAGGACCCAGGTTCGATCCCCAGTACCCACATGGTGACTGAGAACCATCTTTAACTCCAGTTCCAGGGGAATCTGAAGCCCTCTTCTGACCTCCGCAGCATTGCACGACACCAGTGCAGAAATCTACATGCAGACAGTACATTCATACACATAAAAAAAAATAATAAAAAAAAACAAATGACTGAAACATCTTTAAAAAAAAAAAGTCGCCGGGCATGGTGGCGCATGCCTTTAATCCTAGCACTTGGGAGGCAGAGGCAGGCGGATCTCTGTGAGTTCAAGGCCAGCCTGGTCTACAGAATGAGTTCCAGGACAGCTGGAGCTACAGGGAGACCCTGTCTCAAAATGACCAAAATAAATAAATAAATAAATAAATAAATAAATAAATAAATAAATAAGTCCAGGCTGGAGAGATGGCCTAGTGGTTAAGAGTGCCGACTGCTCTTGCATCCACATGGCGGCTGAAAACCGTCTTTAACTCCAGTTCCAGGGGAATCCAACATCCTCTTCTGATTTCCACAACATTGTACAACATGGGTGCACAGACCTACATGCACACAGTACATTCAAATGAAAATAATAAAAAAAGAAAGTTTTTAAAAAATAAAAGTCCATTGGAATCTCTCAATGAGGGGTTCCAAAGCATACATTATTGGGCTTCTCCTTTTGTTCACTTGTCCATAGTGTCTGGGACTCAGCATCTGCTTTCCAGAAATTTTCAGTAGTCATGGTGTGAGTTTTCCTTTAGGTAGTTGCTTAAATAGAGAGAAGAAACTTTGTTATTTGGTAACAACAAATCTCATATGACTTTAAATGACTTAAAATCTAGTGTTTGAGCCGGGTGTGGTGGCGCATGTCTTCAATCCTAGCACTTAGGAGGCAGAGGCAGGCAGATCTTTGTGAGTTCAAGGCCAGCCTGCTCTACTGAGTGAATTCCAGGACAGCTGGGGCTACAGGGAGACCCTGTCTCGAAAAGACCAAAAAAAAAAAAAGAGTGAGTTCCAGGACAGCCAGAGCTACAGGGAGACCCTGTCTCAAAAAGACCAAAAAAAAAAAATAAATAATAATAATAAT
>VZQC01000081.1:405713-434342 GCA_009823505.1 Rhizomys pruinosus | reverse complement strand
GGGATTGAACCCGGGTCCTCTGCAAGAGCAGTCGGTGCTCTTAACCACTAGGCCATCTCTCCAGCCCCAAATAACACTTTTTCTAAGTGGGTCAATGTGAAAATGTATTAAGTGTCCAGTCATGTCCATTTCCCACTGCACTAATGGTCAGTGGAATAAAAAAGGAAGCCCAACTTTCTCTCAAAGGGACAATGCATATTGGATTCTTTTTTAATTAATTAATTATTTTTATGTGTATGAATGTACTGTCTGCATTCAGGTCAGTGCACCCGTGTTGTGCAATGCCACGGAGGTCAGAAGAGAGCATTGGATTTCCCTGGAACTGGAGTTAAAGATGGTTCTTAGCCGCCATGTGGGTGCTGGGACTCAAACCCAGGTCCTCTGCAAGAGCAGTGGGCACTCTTAACTGCTGAGCCATCTGTCCAGCCCCCATATTGGATTCTTATGGAACTAGAACATAGAATGGGTACTTGCAATTCAGTACCTACAAAGTTGAATTCACATATCCGTTATATAAAAAAAAAAAACAACTATGCTTTGTTTTTTGTTTTTCGTTGTTTTTTGGGGGTTTTTTTTTGGTCTTTTTGAGACAGGGTCTCCCTGTAGTCCCAGCTGTCCTGGAACTCACTCTGTAGACCAGGCTGGCCTTGAACTCACAAAGATCCGCCTGCCTCTGCCTCCCAGGTGCTAGGATTAAAGGCATGTGCCACCACACCCGGCACATTTTGAGTCTTAAACTAGTTGAATGAACCTTAGAAAATTAAGCTTACTCATGTAGTCTCAGCTTTTACCTGCCATAAGAAACCTCAGACTTTTATCACTTGCCAGGGCCAACTTCTCCTTGGTGTTCTTGTGGCAGGCTGAGTTATGCTCACGCAGAATATCCTTCTCTGAGGTGCCCTTAAGGCTTGCAATTATGGTGAGAAGGGACAATGTGAACGGCCTCCTCCCAAATGAATCCAAGTCCCAGGATTTCATTTTAAGGCCACGTGTCTGGAGGAGAGCCTTAAGGGCAGCTGTCTGTGGCTCCCTAACATGGGGAGGGATGTTCCCCATGAGGGCAGGAAATGGGAAGGGAGGTTAAGGGTTAGAGGGAAGAACCAACAAAGCAGTGGCAGGCATGGGAATGTACATCCCGAATGAAGGGCAAACACACAGATAACTAGAGAGGAGAGGCGGGTTGGGGGGGTGGGGGCTAGGCACTCACTCTATGTAAACCAGGCTGGCCTTGAACTCAGAGATACCATGCCTCTGTCTCCCAAGTGCTGGGATTAAAGGCCTGTGCCACCATGCCCCACTATAGTTGTCTTAATTCATCAGGTTCATGAATTGACTTTGTTTACCAGTGGGATGTAAACTTTGTGACTATAGGTATCTAATCTGAACATTTTTTTTCATGACTTTTGAGCCATAGTTCTCTGAGACCTCTAAAGTAATTTCTGCAGTAAAGTTGTTCAATGGCTAAGGAAGCCATCAGTAGTTTGGGCTGTTAACTAGACCAACTTCTCCAATAGAAGTGATTTCATACTTACAGGAAGCCCTGATAAAATTAGAAAACAAATTGTCACTTAACGTACCCCATTTATCTAGAAAATAATAACTTCCGGGGGCTGAAGCAATAGCTCAGTCAATAAAGCACTTACTACTCCAGCAGGAAGACCTGAGTTTAGTCCCCAAGACCCATGTAAAGAGCCAGGTATAGTACCAAGTGGCACTGGGGGAGGAGACAGGTGGATTTCTAGGGGCTTCTGGCCAGCCAACCTAGACT
Source organism: Rhizomys pruinosus (assembly GCA_009823505.1). Lineage (NCBI taxonomy): Eukaryota > Metazoa > Chordata > Mammalia > Rodentia > Spalacidae > Rhizomys > Rhizomys pruinosus. The sequence continues at coordinate 432,574 of VZQC01000081.1, read as the reverse complement.
AATTAGCAAGCCCAGGTCTCATGAAAGACCCTGTCTCAATCAAGATGGATGACCTCAAAAGAAAGAAGAGAGAAAGAGGAGAGGGAAGGAGGAAGGGAGGGAGGAAGGGAGGGAGGGAGAGAGGGAGGGAAAAAGAAAGACACCTTGCTCTCCACATGCAGTGCACACACACATGCATATGTACCTGCACACATACATGCATATGTACCTGCACACATACTTACATGCATGTTCATACCCCTACACACAAAAACTTTCTAAATAAAGGTTTTTACAGTGAGATTGGGAATTTGTATTTGTCTAGCCCAAATTGGGGAAATAATTATTTCCAATATGATTGATTTCTCAATAGAAAGTAATTTTTGGAGGGCTGGAGAAATGACTCAGTTGTTAACAGCACTGGCTGCTCTTGCAGAAGACCCTAGTTTGGTTCCCAGGACGCACATGGCAGCTAGACACTGTAACTCGAGTTCCAGGGAATCCAGTGCTTTCTTCTAAGCTCTGAGGATACTGCAGGACATGGGTGCAGTTACATACATGCAAGCAGTATACCTATATGCATAAAATAAAAATAATAAAATACTAAACACATTTTTTAAATTTTATTTATTTATGTATGTGTATCAATGTACTGTCTGCATGCAGGTTTGTGTACCCATGTCGTACAATGCCTCGGAAGTCAGAAGAGGGTCTCAGATTCCCCTGGAACTGGAGTTCTCCTGGAATTGGAGTTTCAGACGGTTCTCGGCCATGTGGGTGCTGGGGATCGAACCTGGGTCCTCTGTAAGAACGGTCGGCACTCTTAACTGCTAGGCCATCTCTCCAGCCCCAAGAAACACATTTTTAAAAAAGAAAATAATTGCAGCCGGGCATGGTGGTGCATGCCTTTAATCCTAGCACTTGGGAGGCAGAGGCAGGCAGATCTTTGTGAGTTCAAGGCCAGCCTGGTCTACAGAGTGAGTTCCAGGACAGCTGGGGCTATAGGGAGACCCTATCTTGAAAAGACCAAAAAGAAAATAATTGATGACTTTTTTATTTTAGGAAATGTTGTGGGCAACTTAGGACATTCTTTCTTCAGTCAAAGCTTCCTCGGCAGTAAGGAGCACGGTGGATTCCTGTACGTAATGTCGACCTACCAGTCACTACAAGACCTAGTACTTCCAACCCCACCTTACTTGTTTGGGATTCTCATCCAAAAATGGGAAACCCCTTGGGCCAAAGTATTTCCCATTCGACTAATGTTGAGACTTGGAGCTGAATATCGACGTAAGTACAAAGCATCTTCTAAGCCATATGACTGAAGTGTGCATGGTGATTTAATGAAGCTTGACATATTCAGATCGCTCTGTTTGGTGATACAATTCAATAAAAATAATCTTTTTGAAAATAGGTAGGCTATCCGGGCATGGTAGCACATGTCTTTAATCCCAGCCCTTGGGAGGCAGAGGCAGGTGGATTTCTGTGAGTTCAAGGCCAGCCTGGTCTATAAAGTGAGTTCCAAGATATGAGTTCCAGGATAGATGGGACTACAGGACTACTGGAAGATCTTGTCTCAAAAAGAAAAAAGAAAAAAAAAAAAAAAGCTGGGCATGGTGGCACACACCTTTAAGCCCAGCACTTGGGAGGCAGAGGCAGGATCTCTGTGAGTTCAAGGCCAACCTGGTCTACATAGCCAGCTCCAGGCCAGCTGGGACTAAAGGGAGAATCTGCCTCAAAAATACAAAAAAAAAAAGAAAGAAAGAAAATAGGCTAAATATGACCAATGTTTGTATTTATTTGTCTATAATGGGAAACACTGAAAATATCAAATGAGGGAGTTGATGTTTATTACCTTGTGAATTTACCCTTATGGTTCATTAATAAAAACTAAAAACATCATCTTTAAAATTAAGCCAGGTGTAGTGGTGCACGTCATTAATCCCAGCACTCAGGAGGCAGAGACAGGCAGATCTCTGTGAGTTCAAGTCCAGCTGGAGCTACAGGGAGACCCAGTCTCCAAAAACACCAAAAAAGAAAGAAAAAGAAAGAAAAAGAGAGAGAGAGAGAGAGAGAGAGAGAGAGAGAGAGAGAGAGAGAGAGAAGGAAGGAAGGAAGGAAGGAAGGAAAAAGAAAAGATTAAAGGCAGAGTTTACTCACATTCTCTGACTGTTTTGTAATTGGTTATTTTAAGACTTGCCTCACATGTTCCACTAGATGTTAAAAGAACAAAACGCAGTGATAAACAGAACATTTTATTTATTTTTTTAGCATCTTCTCTTTTTTTTAAATTTTATTTATTTTTGTATGTGTATGAATGTACTGTCTGCATGTAGGTTTGTGTCCTGCAATGCCATGGAGGTCAGGAGAGGGTGTCAGATTCCCTGGAACTGGAGTTAAAGACAGTTCTTAGCTGCCATGTGGGTGCTAGGCCATCTCTCCAGTCCCAATAAATGGAACATTTTATAAATCATGAAATGGGCTTTGGTTCTCAGCAAGTCACCTTTATTCTTCTCATTATTCATTGAATAAGAACTCAGTCAAGATGTGTCATATACCCTGAGTCCTGGGGATAGAATGGCTGAGAGGTGGCCATGCAGTCCTAGGACTCTATTTAAGGATGGTGGACAGAAATTATGTTGCAGTGCTATGTTGTGTTAAAAGATGGCCTAGCGGTTAAGAGTGCCGACGCTCTTGCAGAGGACCCGGGTTCGATCCCCAGCACCCACATGGTGGCCGAGAGCCGTCTGAAACTCCAATTCCAGGAGAACTCCAGTTCCAGGGAAATCCGACACCCTCTTCTGACCTCTGCGGCATTGCACGACACGGGTGCACAAACTTGCATGCAGACAGTACATTCATACACATACAGAAATAAATAAAATTAAAAAAAAAAAAAACAGTGCTTAGGGCAGGAGAGATGGCCTAGCAGTTAAGAGCACCAACTGCTCTTGCAGAGGACCCAGGTTCGATCCCCAGCACCCACATGGTGGGTGAGAACCGTCTTTAACTCCAGTTCCAGGAGAACTCCAGTTCCAGGGGAATCCGATGCCCTCTTCTGACCTCTGCGGCATTGCACGACATGGGTGCACAAACCTTCATACAGACAGTACATTCAGATAGATAGATGATAGATAGATAGATAGATAGATAGTAGATCATAGATAAAATTAAAAATAATAAAAAAATAAAATACAGTGCTTATAGTTAAGTTCTTTGGGATCTCCAAGATGATCTTCACCTTGATCAAGAATGGAGTTGAGGGCTGGAGAGATGGCCTAGTGGTTAAGAGCACCGACGCGCTTGCAGAGGACACCCGGGGTTGAGCCCCAGCACCCACATGGCGGCTGAGAACCATCGGTAAACCTCCAATTTCCAGGAGAACTCCAGTTCCAGGGGAATCCGAGCCCTCGTCGACCTCCGCGGCATTGCACACACAGGTGAACAAAACTACATGGCAGACAGTACACTCATCACATAACAACAATAAATAAAATAAAATAAAAAAAAGAATGGAGTTGATAGCCAGGCGTGGTGGCACACTCCTTTACTCTAGCACTTGAGGGGCAGAAGCAGGCAGATCGGTGGGAGTTCAAGGCAGCCGGTCGACAGAGTGAATTCCGGGACAGCTGGGGCGACAGGAGACCCTGTCTTGAAATGACCAAGAAGAAGAGAGAGAGAGAGAGAGAGAGAGAGAGAGAGAGAGAGAGAGAGAGAAAGAGAAAGGAAGGAGAGAGAGAGGAGGGAGGGAGGGAGGAGAGAGAGAAAGAAAGAGAGAAAAAAGAAAGAGAAAAAGAAAGAAAGAAAAGAAAGAAAGAAAGAAAGAGAAAGAGAGAGGAAGGGAAGGGAGGGGAGGGAAGGGAAAAAGGAAGGGAAGGGAGAGTAGAGTTGGGGGCTGGAGAGATGGCCTAGTAGTTAAGAACACTGACTGCTCTTGCAGAGAACCAAGGTTCAATCCCCAGTACCCACATGGCGACTGAGAACCATCTTTAACTCCAGTTCCAGGGGAATCCAATGCCTTCTTCTGACCTCTGTGGCATTGCACAACACGGGTGCACAGACCTACATGCAGACAGTGCATTCATACACATAAAAAATAATAAAATTTAAAAAAGGAATGAAGGAGTTGGATAAGAAACACTTCTTTTTTTTTTTTTTGTTTTGTTTTTGAGACAGGGTCTCCCTGTGGCCCCAGCTGTCCTGGAACTCACTCTGTAGACCAGGCTGGCCTTGAACTCACAAAGATCCGCCTGCCTCTGCCTCCCGAGTGCTAGGATTAAAGAGGCTTCTAGATGGACTCTGAAGATGATGAGTCCACAGAATGAAGCAGGGAAAGACGAGGATTGCTCAGAGAAAGCAGCATGTGTTTCTCTGTCTTGTGCTGGGATCTCAAACAGGAAATGGTGAGATGACAGCCAGCCAGGGCTGTCCCCTGGCATCTGGCTTTCCTGAACATGTCTTGGTTAGTAAGTGTGAGAGAAGGAATTCTTTAATTTGTTTGTTTTTGTTTTTTGAGACAGGGTCTCACTGTAACCCCAGCTGTCCTGGAACTCACTATTTAGACCAGGCTGGCCTTGAACTCACAGAGATTCACCTGCCTCTGCCTACCTAGTGATGGGATTAAAGGCGTGTGCCCCCATGCCCTGCCCAAGAAGGAATTCTTTTTTTCTTTTTAAATTTATTATTTTTTATGTGTATGAGTATACTGTCTGCATGTAGGTTGGTGCACCTGTGTCCTGCAATGCCTCGGAGGTCAGAAGAGGGTGTCGGATTCCCCTGGAACTGGAGTTAAAGACGATTCTCACCCACCATGTGGGTGCTGGGAATCAACCCGAGTCCTCTGCAAGAGCAGTCGGTGCACTTAACAGCTGAGCTATCTCTTCAGCCCCCAAGAAGGAATTCTTAAATGTCTAAAGCATGGGGAATGAGGAGGGGCTTGTTCCTGGGTCACACCAGTACAGTCTGCTTCATTGGACCCACTGGGCCACTTTTGATAACAGATGCATTAAAAGACCTGTTCTGTCCCCATGATCTGAAAGCAACTGTGCTTTTATAATGTGAATCCCTTGACAGGTTCTAGAATTAACCTACCATTTATTTTTAGACTTTGGAATTTTGGTATAGGGGTAGGGGATATATGTGCATAATATATAATATAAAATCAAAAGGGAAAAATGTGAATCCTGAAATATGATTTGGAAATAACATACAGTTTGTTTTCAGGTGGCATAATTTTAGTATAGATTAGGCATATATACATATATATATGAATATATGCATACATTGAAGCAATATGAGTTGGAGGGAACAACAACAACAGAAGAACTGGGACAAAGAACTGAATGAAACAGTGAAGTTCTCCCCAAAACAATAATCCTCTGCTTTGAAAAAACTTTGGAAAAGACTCAGAAAAAGATGCAAGACATGCATGGCAGAATGCATGAACTTGGGTAGGGTGGGAGGCATAGAAAGGGAAATGAGTCTAAACTGGACTGAGAAATGATGTATGAAAAAGTTTAATAGTAATAAAAAAAAGACATATTCTGGTCATCGAAAAGATTAACTCTGGCTCAGGAATTGTCAGTTACCGTACTTGAATATTTTCGAGGCCAAAACTTGTTATGTCATAATTAACCATTGTGACTATATTTTAAATTATTTTAGCCATAATATCTCTTTTCCTAGAAATGTAAACTGCCAAACTTAGTCTGGTAATTTCTCATTTCCATAGTTTACCCCTGCCCACTGTTCAGTGTGAGATTTCGGAAGCCATTATTTGGAGAGACTGGGCACACCATCATGAATCTTCTAGCAGTAAGTTGGGAATCTTCCTGTTTTCTTTCTGGAACTTGTACAGGAGAAAGGAGGAAAAGATTTTATTATTTTGTTGACAGTTGCGTTTCTGTCTCTTTGAGCAGGTAAAGATTTATGCTGGTGGAGAACAGAACTCATATATGCTCTCAAAAATAAAAGGAGCTCTGGAGTAAAGTAATCCAGATTCCAGTCCTGATTATATACTTTCTGTATCTGTGACCTTGCAGAGTTCTTATAAGGATTTAAAACAATGCAGAGATAAAGACTTTGCATTTTGTCTCATTTTTTCTTTCTTTCTTTCTTTCTTTCTTTCTTTCTTTCTTTCTTTCTTTCTTTCTTTCTTTCTTTCTTTCTTTCTTTCTTTCTTTCTTTCTTTCTTTCTCTTTCTTTTTCTTTCTTTCTCTCTTTCTTTCTTTCTTTCTTTCTTTCTTTCTTTCTTTCTTTCTTTCTTTCTTTCTCTCTCTCTCTCTTCCTTCCTTCCTTCCCTACTTCCTCTCTCTTTCTTTCTTTCTTTCTTTCTTTCTTTCTTTCTTTCTTTCTTTCTTTCTTTCTTTCTTTTTTTGTTTCTCATTTATTTATGACAAATATTCCCCAATTACCTCTAGTAAGAAGTTCTTTGAAACAATGCCATCAGCCTTTGCCCTTAAAACCTGCCCATTACCTTGTCAACCTCAGGCCTCTGTTTTCCACCTCCTCTGTTCCACATGACTGATTCTCCTTGGGGAAAATCTAATCTCCTCTCACTCTTTGAATTGAGTGTTTCAGACAAATCAAATAAGTGGTCCATCTGGATGGATGCGTGGTCTTTTGCACCAATGATGCGGTTGCTTGCAGAGTATTTCTCCGGCGAGTACAGGTCCACAAACTCANGCAGGGAGGAGGAGAGAGAGAAGAAAGAGGAAAAAACGAAAGAGAAAAAGAAGAAGAAAGAAAAGAAAGGAAAACAGAAAGAAAGAGAACGAGAGAGGACGGGGAAGGGGAGGGGAGGGAAGGGAAAAATGCAGGGAATGGGGCAGAAGATTGGGGGCTGGAGCTGGAGAGCGGCCTAGTAGTTAAAAACACTGACTGCTCTTTCAGGCGAACCATGGTTTCACCCCCAGTACCACATGGCGAATGAAAACCATCTTTAAACTCCAGTTCCAGGGGAATCCACTGCCTTCTTCTAACCTCTGTGCATTGCACAACCCGGGGTGCACAGACCTACCTGCAGGACAGTGCCTTCATACACATAAAAAAAAAAAAAAAAAAAAAAAAAAAAAAAAAAAAAAAAAAAAAAAAAGAAACACTTCTTTTTTTTTTTTTTGTTTTGTTTTGAGGGACAGGGTTCCCTTGTGGCCCCAGCTGTCCTGGAACTCATCTGTACACCAGGCTGGCCTTTGATGGCCTTGAAACACTCACAACGATTCCGCCCCTCCGCCTCGGCCTCACGAGTGCTAGGATTAAAGAGGATTCTAGATGGCACTATGAAGATGATGAGTCCACAGAATGAAGCAGGGAAAGACGAGGATTGCTCAGAGAAAGCAGCATGTGTTTCTCTGTCTTGTGCTGGGATCTCAAACAGGAAATGGTGAGATGACAGCCAGCCAGGGCTGTCCCCTGGCATCTGGCTTTCCTGAACATGTCTTGGTTAGTAAGTGTGAGAGAAGGAATTCTTTAATTTGTTTGTTTTTGTTTTTTGATAACAGGGGTCTCACTGTAACCCCAGCTGTCCTGGAACTCACTATTTAGCCAGGGCTGGCCCTTGAACTCACAGGAGGATTCACCTGCCTCTGCCCTAGGGTACTAGACTAAAAAATATGTGTGCCACCACGCCCAACAAAAAAAAAAAAAATCTTTTTTCTTTTTAAATTTATTATTTTTTATGTGTATGAGTATTACTGTCTGCATTGTAGGTTGGTTGTGCCCCTGTGTCCTGCAAATGGCCTCGGAGGTCAGGAAGAGGGTGTCGGATTCCCCGGAACTGGAGTTAAAGGACGATTCTCACCCACCCATTGTGGGTGCTGGGAATTTCACCCGAGTCCTCTGCCAAAGCAGCCGCGGTGCAATGAACACTGAGCTATCTCTTCAGCCCCCAAGAAGGAATTCTTAAATGTCTAAAGCATGGGGAATGAGGAGGGGCTTGTTCCTGGGTCACACCAGTACAGTCTGCTTCATTGGACCCACTGGGCCACTTTTGATAACAGATGCATTAAAAGACCTGTTCTGTCCCCATGATCTGAAAGCAACTGTGCTTTTATAATGGAATCCCTGGACAGGTTCTAGAATTAACCTACCAATTTTTTTCAGACATCTTGGCCATTTTGGTATAGGGGTAGGGGATATATGTGCATAATATATAATATAAAATCAAAAGGGAAAAAATGTGAATCCTGGAAATATGATTTGGAAAATAACATACAGTTTAGTTTCAGGTGTCATAATTTTGATATAGTTAGGATATTACATATTATATGAATCTATGATTACATTGAAGCAATATGAGTTGGAGGGGGGACCAAACAACACCAGAAGAAACTGGGACAAAGAAACTGAATGAAAAGTGAAGTTCCCCCAAAACAATACTCTGTTTGAAAAACTTTGGAAGAAAAGGACCTTAGAAGAAAAAGATTTTTGCAAGACATGCATGGCAGAACTTGCATGAACTTGGTAGGGTGGGTGCATAGAAAGGGAAATGAGTCTAAAGGACTGAGAAATGATGTATGAAAAAGTTTAAGTAATAAAAACCAAGGAATATTCTGCGTCATCGAAAAGATTAACTCTGGCTCAGGAATTGTCAGTTACCGTACTTGAATATTTTCGAGGCCAAAACTTGTTATGTCATAATTAACCATTGTGACTATATTTTCAATTCTTTTAGCATACAATCTCTTTTTCCTAGAACTGTTAACTGCCAAAAACTTAGTCTGGTAATTTCTCATTTCCATAGTTTACCCCTGCCCACTGTTCAGTGTGAGATTTCGGAAGCCATTATTTGGAGAGACTGGGCACACCATCATGAATCTTCTAGCAGTAAGTTGGGAATCTTCCTGTTTTCTTTCTGGAACTTGTACAGGAGAAAGGAGGAAAAAGATTTTATTATTTTGTTGACAAGTTGCGTTTCTGTCTTTCTTTGAGGGGGGCAGGTATAAGATAAGATTTATGCTGGTCCGCCCCCCCCGCGACCCCCCCCACCCAACCACCCCCAACCCCCCACCAATATATGCTCTCAAAAATAAAAGGAGCTCTGGAGTAAAGTAATCCAGATTCCAGTCCTGATTATATACTCTGTATCTGTGTACCTTGCAGAGTTCTTATACGGATTTAAAAAAACAATGCACAGAGAAACGACTTTGCCATTTTGTCTAATGTTTTCTTGCGTGAGGAGGGAGTGATGGAGTTAGTCGGGCTTTATTTAGGGAGGGCATGGAGTTAGGTAGTGCGGGATTTAGGGGGGATAGGGCGGTTGATTGAGTCGAGCGACTCATCAAGAAAGCCCGACATGGTTGGCGGGAGGGATAAAGAACATAAAGGATAGAGCGATGTAGAGCTAGAGTCGGAGGTTATTCTGGCGCTCTCGCTCTCTTTTTCTCTCGTTCTTTAGGGATTTAGTAGGGCGGGCGTCGAGAGATGAGTGTATTTCTTATCGATAGTTCTTTGGACTTTGGCCGGGCTTGTCGGTGATGTCTTTCGCTAGTCTTTCTCTCTCTCTTTCTCTTCTTTCTTCTCTCTTCTTTCTCTCTTTCTTTCTTTCTTTCTTTCTTTCTTTCTCCTTCTTTCTTTCCTTTCCTCTCTTTCTCTATTTCTTTTCTCTAGCTCTCTTTCTCTCTTTCTACTCTCTCTTTCCTTTCTTTCTTTCTTATCTTTCTCTTTCTCTCTTGCCGCTTGTCTTTCTTTCTCTCGCTTTCTCTTTTCTCTCTCTCTTGCTCTCTTCTCTTTTCTCTCTCTGTCCTGTCTCTTGAGTTCTCGCTCTCTTTCTTTCTCTCTCACTTCCTTCCTTCCTCTTTCTTTCCTTTCTTTCTTTCTTTCTTTCTTTTTCTTTCTTTCTTTTCTTTCTTCTTTCTCTTCTCTCCTCTCCTATCCTTCCCCTCCCCCTCCCCCTCCCATCCCCTACCCTCCCCTCCCCTCCCCTCCCGTCGTTCCTCTCTCTCCTCTCCTCTCTTTCTTTCTTTCTTTTTCTTTTCTTTGTGCTCCCCTCCCCTCCCCTCCCCTCCCCTCCCGTCCTCTCCTCTCCTCTCCTCTCTTTTCTTTTCTTTTCTTTTCTTTTCTTTGTGTGTTTGAGATTCAAGGTCTCCTTGTAGCCCTAGCTGTCCTGGAACTTGCTCTGTAGACCAGGCTGGCCTTGAACTCACAGAGATCCACCTGCCTCTGCCTCCTTAGTGCTAGGATTAAAGGCATGCATCACCACACCCCACATGAAGCAGCCAGTGCTCTTAACCACTGAGCCATCTCTCAGTTTCTTACTTATCCCTTTTTATCCAGTCAGGACCACAGCCATGGAATAGTGCCTCCTCCAACCTAGATTACCCTTTACAAGCTTACCAAGAGGCTAACCCAGCCTAGAGAAGCCCTCACGCTTGTGCCCAGAAGCTTGTTTGCTAGGTGATTCCAGATCCTGTCAAGTTGGCAGTACTAATCATCACGCTCCTTTATTTTTAAGATCAGCTATCTTGGGGCTGGAGAGATAGCCTAGAGGTTAAGAGCACCGACTGCTCTTGCAGAGGACCCGGGTTCGATCCCCAGCACCCACATGGCGGCTAAGAACCGTCTGTAACTCCAGTTCCAGGAGAACTCCAGTTCCAGGGGAATCCGACGCCCTCTTCTGACCTCGTCGGCATTGCAAGACACAGGTGCACAAACCTACATGCAGACAGTACACTCATACACATACAAAAATAAATAAAATTAAAAAAAAAAAGGATCAGCTATCTTTTGGGTTTTTTTGTTTTTTGTTTTTTTGTCTTTGTTTTTTGTTTTTGTCTTTTCAAGACAGGGTCTCCCTGTAGCCCTAGCTGTCCTGGAACTCGCTCTTTAGACCAGGCTGGCCTTGAACTCACAAAGATCCAGATCTGCCTGCCTCTGCCTCCCAAGTGCTGGGATTAAAGGCATGCCCCACACATGCTGTAAAAATGCTTCTTATGCAAGGCGTGCTCAACCACACCCGGCTAAGATCAGCAATCCCTTTTTTTATTTTTTTATTTTTATTTATTTATTTATTTTTAAATATCAAACGCTTCACAAATTTGCATTTCATCCTTGCGCAGGGGCCATGCTAATCTTCTCTGTATCGTTCCAATTTTAGTATATGTGCTGCCGAAGCTAGCACAATCAGCAATCTCTTAAAGACATATGAAAGCTGAGCTTCATATGCTGGGTGACTCAGGCCTGAAATCCCCACTGGTTAGAAGGCTACGGCAGGAAGAGCACCACAAGTTTAAGGCCAAACTGTGCTACACAGTTCTGGGCTAGCTTGAGCTACATATTAAGACCAGCTAAAACAACAACAAATAGTTAAAACAATGGGTGTGGTGGCACACCTGTGATCTCAGCACTCAGGAGGTTTAGGCAGGCGGAGCTCTGTGAGTTCAAGGCCACCCTGGTTTACATATCAAACTTCAGGTGTGCCAGGGTTGCATAGTGATACCCTGTCTGGAAAAAAAAAATATGGGGCTGCAGAGATAGCCTAGCGGTTAAGAGCACCAACTGCTCTTGCAGAGGACCCGGGTTTGATCCCCAGCCACCCACATGGCGGCTGAGAACTGTCTGTAACTCCAATTCCAGGAGAACTCCAGTTCCAGGGGAATCTGAGCCCCTCTTCTGACCTCCGCGGCATTGCACGACATGGGTGCACAAACGTACATGCAGACAGTACATTGATACACATAAAAATAAATAAAATTTAAAAAATAGAAAGAAAAAAATAGCAACAGTAACACAAAATGAAGAGATGTGAACATGAAGATTTAATCCTTGTTGCTGATCTTTCCTTGTCCCCCAGTTTTTGTGTGACTCTATTCCATCCAGTATCTTTTCCTTCTTCCTAAATAATTGTGACTTTTTTTTTTTTTGATATTTTTGAGACAAGGTCTCCCTTTAGTCCCGGCTGGCTGAAGCTCGCTATATAGACCAGGCTGGCCTTGGAACTCACAGCGCTCTGCTTGCCTCTGCCTCCCAAGTGCTGGGATTAAAGGTATGCACCACCAGCATAATTGTGACTTTTTAAGTCCTAAGTGGATGCTGCATGTGTGGCCATGGGGAGCTGAGTTGGTTTTCTCTTTTTACTCATCACCAGGCTTCCAAAGAAAGTGCTCTACCCACTGAGCCACCTCATTGACCTGCCTGTAGCATTTTTTATCCCATACGTTTACATTTCTAAAACCTTATTTCATTAGTCAGTAGACTAGGACCTGAGTTCGCATTCTCAGCACCTACTTAAGAAGCTGGATATTGCAGCAAGTACACGTAATTCAGCACTACAGAGGCAGAAACAGGAACATTCATCCCTAGGGCTAACTGCCACCCAGTCTAATCTAGTCAGCAAGGTCCAAGTTCAGTGAAAGACCTTGTCCCATAAATAAGGTAGAGAATTGAGGAAGGCACATCAATCTCTGACTTCCACATGGATGAACATATATGTACATATATATAAGCATTAAAATTTGTATTTCTATATGTATGAGCATATGACCTGCATGTATGTAAATACACCCCTGAATGCAGTGCCCACAGAGGCGATAGGAGGGCATGGGATCTCTTGGGGCTGGAGTTATAGATGGCTGTTAGCAGCCATATAGGTGCTGGAAACCTAACCTGGTCCCCTGCAAGAGAAGCCAGTGCTCTTAACCACTGAACCATTTCTCCAGCCCCAACCATTTTGTTGTTTGAGAGTTGGTTGGTTGGTTGGTTGGTTGGTTGGTTGGTTGGTTGGTTTTGAGGCAGGAGTTCTTTTATCCCGGGCTGGCCTCTAACTGTCCCTTGTAGCCAAGGATGACCTTGAACATCTGATTTTCCTTCCTGAAGAGTGCTGAGATCACAGCCCTGTGCCACCTTGCCTGACTGTGTAGTGCTGAGGACTGAGCACAGGTGTGCTGGCAAGCACTCCACACACCGAGCCCTACTCCTGACCATCTTTATGTAGTTTAAAGATGTTCCATTGTTTTCTGGGGGTTCATTTGTTTCTTTTAGATGAGAAACCTATGTTTCATCTTGTCCTTTGTTTCTGCTTTTTTTTTTTTGCATGACATTTCTTCTTGGATTGCTTTTATTTTATTTATTTATTTTTTTAATTTACATATGTGTATGAGTGTACTGTCTGCATGTAGGTTTGTGCACCCGTGTCGTGCAATGCAGCGGAGGTCAGATGAGGGTGTCAGATTCCCCTGGAACTGGAGTTAAAGACAGTTGTCAGCCACCATGTGGGTGCTGGGGATTGAACCCAGGTCCTCTGCAAGAGCAGTTGGTGCTCTTAACCACTAGGCCATCTCTCCAGCCCATATTTTTTATTATTTTTTAATTTACATATGTGTATGAATGTACTGTCTGCATGTAGGTTGGTGCACCTGTATTGTGCAATGCCACGGAGGTCAGAAGAGGGCATCGGATTCCCCTGGAACTGGAGTTACAGACGGTTCTCAGCCTCCATGTGGGTGCTGGGAATCGAACCTGGGTCATCTGCAAGAGCAGTCGGCACTCTTAACCGCTAGGCCATCTCTCCAGCCCCTGCTTTTATTTTTGATGTTTGATGGTTGGTTGACTGGAGTCTTCCTAGCAGCTTGGGCTGACCTCAAGGTTATTACTTTCTTGTCTTAAGTCTCCCAGATGCTGGCATCGTGGGTGTTGTACATCCCACCACTGCTTCTGCTGGGTTTTTCTTCTTTACTCTCTTCTTTAGAGACTCCAATTGCATATGCATTATATACATTATATGCATTATATGCACTATACACATTATATGCATTATATACATTATATACATTAAGCTACTTGAAATTGTTTCACACCTGAATAGTTTGATTTTTTTCACATACAAACACATTTTAAAAAATTTTCTGGCCAGGTATGGTGGCTCATGCCTTTAATCCCAGCATTCGGCAAGCAGAGGAAGGCGGATCTCTGTGAGATCAAGGCCAGCCTGGTCTAAAAAAGCCAGCTGGGACTAAAGGGAGATCCTGTCTCAAAAAGACCAAAAAAAAAAAAATTTTTTTTTCTGTTACATTTAAAATTATTGCTATGCCTTCAATTTTGGTGTTTTCGTTTTGTTTTGTTTTGTTTTTTGGTCTTTTTGAGACAGGATCTCCCTGTAGCCCCAGTTGGACTGAAACTCACTATGTAGAGCATGCTGGCCTTCAATTCACAGAGACCCACCTGCCTCTCCCTCCTGAGTGCTGGATTAAAGGCGTGTATCACCATGCCTAGGTAGGCCTTCAACTTTAACAAATCTGTACTTTTTGCAATGTTTAGGCTGTTATTAATTCCATCCATTTAAAAAAATAGCCTGGCGGGACTAGAGAGATGGCCTAGTGATTAAGAGCGCCGACTGCTCTTGCAGAGGACCTGGATTCGATCCCCATCACCCACATGGCAGCTGAGAACCATCTGAAACCCCAATTCCAGGAGAACTCCAGTTCCAGGGGAATCCAACACCCACTTCTGACCTCCGCAGCATTGCACGACACAGATGCACAGACCTGCATGCAGACAGTACATTCATACACATAGAGAAAAATAAATAAAAAATTTAAAAAGATAGCCTGGCATGGTCATGCACACCTTTAATCCCAGCACTCGAGGGACAGAGGCGGGTGGATCTTTGATTTCAAGTCCAGCCTGGTCTACGTAGTGAGTTCCAGGATAGCTGGGGCTACAGGGAAACCTTGTCTCAAAAAGATAAAAAAAAAAATCTTAAAATATTTTTACTTGGGTCATTTTAGTGATGTCCCTTCCCCCCCTTCTTCTTCCCTTCCTTCCTTCTTTCTTTCTGTTGAGACAGAGTCTCCCTGTGTAATCCAGGCTGATCTTGAGTCTTTCTGTCTTGTTCCTTAAAGTAGTTGAGATTATAGGCATGTGACAGAATATCTAGTTTGGGTAATTTTCAGCCTCTTACCCATTTACTTAGCTGTTTGAATCTCTAGAATATAATTATAATTGTTATGCCCTTGGTGGATAATGCTAAACTTTTATATCAGCACCAGTTCATACACATAAAATAAAAATTATAAATATAATAATATTATATAAAATAATAAAAATAAATTTTTTTAATATTTAAAGAAAAAGGCCAAGCTGGGCGTGGTGGCGCACGCCTTTAATACTGGCACTTGGGAGGCAGAGGCAGGCGGATCTTTGTGAGTTCAAGGCCAGCCTGGTCTACAGAGTGAGTGCCAGGACAGCTGGGGCTACAGGGAGACCCCATCTCGAAAAAGACCAAAAAAAAGAAAAGAAAAAAGGTCAGAAACCACCTCATAGTAAAGTCTGAAGTCTTTGTGGCACCAGGTGTGGTAACTTAAATTTGTAATCCTAGCACTCAGGAGACTGAGGCAGAATTAGGAGATCAGGCTAGCATGCCCTATTAAGTTTCAGACCAGTTCTAAAGACAGAACCTTGTCTTTAGAAACCAAACAACAGGGGCTGGAGAGATGGCCTAGCAGTTAAGAGGGCTGACCGCTCTTGCAGAGGACCCGGGTTCGATCCCCAGCACCCACATGGCGGCTGAGAACCGTCCGAAACTCCAATTCCAGGAGAACTCCAGTTCCAGGGGAATCCAACACCCTCTTCTGACCTCCGCGGCATTGCACGACACGGGTGCACAAACCTGCATGCAGACAGTACATTCATACACATACAGAAATAAATAAATTAATTAATTAAAAAAAAAAGAAACCAAACAACAACAAAATCCACCTTTTGTGGTGACCTATATATACTAGCATTTTAGACTTGACTCGTACTTGTTTCTTTCACATGGGGGGGTGTGGACGTGTATATGCATGCATGTGTGTGTGAGTGTGTGCACGTGTGTGTTATGTGGGGGAGGATCTGTGGACGTGCGTGTGTGTGTGTGCGCGCACGTGCGTGCATAAAGATACTAGAGCTAGAAGAATGAAACAAGTAAAAGTCCCTACCCTCTTGACGATTAAAGAAGACAGAAAACAAACATAGAAAATGTTCACTGGTAATAAGATGGAATAATCATTTGTCCAATGCTATATATAAGGCGTATTAGAAGCTAGTTGATTTGCTGCCCTGTGTCTAGATTACAGACAGCTAGAATACAGAAAGTGAGGGTTTCATTGACTATTTCCTCATTGTTTAAATAAACAGAATCATTCAATATTGACATTGTTCTTGACTGTGCTACTTTTAGTGCTATAAATTGGATCTTACCATTTTAGAATGCTTTATTCTGCTTCAATCTGCTTTGCTCAGGACTTCAGAAATTACCAGTATACCTTGCCAGTTGTTCAAGGTTTGGTGGTTGACATGGAAGTTCGAAAAACAAGCATCAAAATTCCAAGCAACAGATACAATGAGGTAAGATTTACCACAAAGGTATGTTTTTCATATTTGAAAAATGTTAATAAAAGAAAACAATGCACGATTACATGTAAAGTTTATTTTTATTTTTTAAATAGTTTTAAAATATTTTTTAAATTTTATTTATTTTGTATGTGTATGAATGTACTGTCTGCATGTAAGTTTGTGCACCCGTGTCATGAAATGCCTCGGAGGTCAGAAGAGGGCGTTGGATTCCCCTGGAACTGAAGTTAAAGACGGTTCTCAGCTGCCATGTGGATGCTGGGGATCAAACCTGGGTCCGTAAAGTATATTTTTAATTGGTAGTGAAATCAGTTTATGTTATTATTTGGCTCAGTCATCTATGGAAATTTTATTATAGAAAGGTAGTATGATAAACCCTTGATTTCCATGGTAAATGCGTGTACAGTTTGCCCTTTCAGTATTGTACTAGATTTGCATTTTATTAAAAAATATAGTTAGCTATAATGTATCCACAATGTTAATGATGATATTTATTTTTTGTTTTTCTTTCTTATTATAAATAAAATATATTTTTTGACTGTCCTTATTTTTAAAGTAGAGCTCAGTGTAAATCCTGAAATAGTTTTCAATAAAGTTCCAAAAGCAAATTATTAAGGGGCATTAAGATATATTTTGTTATAGCAAGACTTAAAGCACAAAATTCAAGAAAAAAATGAGGAATACCTGCTGAATGGCTTGATTTCCATGGCTCCTTCAGGCACTTTCCTTCTTCTGCCCAGGCACATGTGCCTAGAAGATATATCCACAATGGACTGGGCACTCCAACATTAATTTCCAATTAAGAAAATGCCTGACAACCAAGGCAACAGGCCTGTCCTTTATAGCGCATTCCTCGATTCAGGTTCCTCCTTCCCAGGTGACTTTGGTTTATTTCAAGTTAAGAAGTACTGGCCACTACATTGCAAACCTCAGTGTCACACTGTGACAATAAATCACTTAGTGAAGTTTATTATTACATACTTTCAATCACTAAGCTTTGTCTTCATGCTAGATGTTAACTCTACACGGCGGTTGGGAGATGGCATGAGCAATACATCAAAATGTGAAAAAAAAAAAGATATATTTTGTTACAGAAGTGAACCAAGTGTGGGGATCTCATGCCTGTAACCCCAGCCCTTGAGAGGCTGAGAAAGCCAGCCTGGGCTAAAAAGCCTTGAAACATACACACACCCTGAACTGAAAGTCTATATACTTTATACACATCACCAGAATTATATAAACAATCTTCTTTGTATATAACGTCTTTCTCCAATTAAAAACTTTTCTTAAAGGGCTGGGAAGATGGTTTGGTGGCTTAGAGCATGTACTGCTCTTTGAGAGGATGGGCGGCGGGGGGGGGGGGGCGTCGATTCCCAGTATTCACGTTGGGTTTTCACAGTCACCTCCCCAGAACTCCAAAGGATGTGATGCCTTTGGCCTTGAACTCCACCTACCCCTGCCCCATATATGCATAATTAAAAATAAGTCTCAAAGGAAAATAACACACAAAAAAACAGAAAAAAATAATTTATTAAAATTATTTCTAGCTGGGCATGGTGGTGCACACCTTTAGTCCTAGCACTGGGAGGCAGGTGGATCTCTGTGACTTCAAGGCCAGCCTGGTCTACACAGAGAATTCCAGGACAGCTGAGGCTAAAGAGAGACCCTGCACGGCCCCCCCAAAAAAATCATTTCTAAATATCAAATGATAATCATTGAGGTTTTTTTGTTTGTTTGTTTTGTCTTTTTGAAATAGGGTCTCCTTATAGCCCTAGCTGGCCTGGAACTTGTTCTGTAGACCAGCCTGGCCTTGAACTCACCAGAGATCCGCCTGCCTCTGCCTCCCAAATGCTGGGACGAAAGGCATCTGCTACCACTCCCAGCATTATTTCTTTTCTTTTGGTTTGGGTTTGTTAGTTTTTATTGCTGGGAATTAAATCCAGGACCTTGGACATGGTAACCAACCATTCTAATCATTAAGGTTTTAAAGAAAAAAATACGTATGTATGTATGTATGTATGTATGTGTGGCTTTTGAGACAGGCTGTCACTGTGTAGATGAGGCTGGCCTCAAGCTCACAGTTCTCCTGCCTCAGCCTCCTTGGTGCTGGGATTGCAGGTGTGTGCCACTTTCCCCTGCAAAAACTGTTGTTCTAAAACTCAGTTTGGGGCTGAGAGATGACTCAGCAGTTACAAGCACTGGGTACTCTTCCAGAGGACAGGATTCAGTTCCCAGCATCCACATGGTGGGTAAAAACCATCCCTAACTCCAGTTACATCATCTTCTTAGAGTTTGTAGTATATGATTTCCTTCCTCCATTTCTGTTCTTCCTTGTTTGTTTGTTTGTTTGTTTTTGTTTTTTTGTAGCCCCAGCTGTCCTGGAGCTTGCTCTGTAGACCAGGCTGGCCTTAAACTCACCGACTGCCTCCCAAGCCACCATCCCTGGTTGTTCTTCCTTGTTTTTAAGCCTTGTGTTAACTTAATCATTCATACATCCCATCTACATTTTGTATTTGTGATGTACTTAATTCACACAGATGTCTACCTGGGCTTCTGAGCACTGTGATGCTCATAGGATCACTCAGCATTATGATGAGAATGAGCTTGCCAGGGACTTTGCATGGGATGTATTTGCTTTTTTTTTTTCAGGAATCAACAATTTTTCATAAAATAACATTGAGAATCTGTGTTTAACTTTTTCTGGGTGGAGTTAACAATCTTCGTCTTTTTTTTTTTTTTTTTTTTTTTGGCCTTTTTTTTTTTTTTTTTTTTCCTTTAGCCCCAGCTGGGCCTGGAACTCACTCTGAACCAGGCTAGCTGAACTCACAGAGATACACCTGCCTCTGCTCCAATGGTAGGATTAAAGGTGTACCACCACCATACCCCCACAACAATCTTCATCTTTAGATAGTCTTCTTACCTTGGAATATCAAAGAATAGACTATACTGTGCAAAATCAAATCTTGATTTATTTTTTTTTTGGTCTGTTTCAAGACAGGGGTCTCCCTCAGTAGGTCCCAGCTCAAAAGATCTGCTCGATGCCTGCTGCCCTTCAAACCAGAGTCGCGCATCAGGAGGATTTACACATGGAACATGCCATGCAACCAGCCTAGCGTAGACCTGTTCTTACCCATGCAGTCATAGCTACCACCACAGCCCATGATGTGCATGTGTGCGATGTCCACTAAGAGTATTGCAAGCTGCTGTGATGTGAGGCAAAGGAAACTTGTAGAAGCCGAAGGGTTCTCTTCTTAACCATTCGACGTCCAACGTGGATTGCAAATTGTAACTAAGCGTTCAAGCTTGGCCCCACATTGTCCACCGCCCCCCAGCCTATCTGCGCTGCCCATGACTCCCTTCAACGTACTCAATCATAGTGGCACGTGAACCTGAGCCTTGTAGGCTTTAAGTCATGTTTTCTGAGCAACATTTAAGGATAGGCTATGCTTTGGTATTTGGTAGGACTAGGGCTCTTAAAATACTGGTTTTTTTTTTTTTTTAACTACTTTTCTTTTTTTTGTTTGTTTTTTTTTTTTTTGTCTTTTCAAGACAGGGTCCCTGTTAGCCCCTGAGCTGTCCTGGAATCCTTGCTCGTCGTAGACAGAGGGCTGGCTCTTAATCACAAAGATCTGCCTACCCCTTAGCCATCCCAAAGTGCGTAGGATTTAAAGGTGTGCAGCCACCACACCTTAAATTACATTTTTAAATTATATATTTTACAACCTTGCAGATGGATTTACCTGAAAATAGCCCCTTGTAAATCAAGTAGCAATCTTGTACAGTGTGTGCGTATTATTAGTCGCACCACAGTATAGTTTATCTTTTCCCTCACTTCTAATCATTGCTCATTATTTTCCTACCTTCTTATATGTCAAAAACATAGTATGTCATGTCCCATAATTGGTGTCGCTTTCATGGTGATGGCATATGTGTATGGCCATGCCCGTAGCCTGTGCTTATACTGAGACATGGTGAGTGTCTTCCTCTCTTATCCTCCACCTTATTTTTTGAGATAAGGTGTCTCACTAAACTGGGAGCTTATTAGTTGGTTAGACTGGCTGGTCTCCAAGTTCAAAAAAAAGGATCTCAGGGAAGCTGGGCATCGGGTGGTACATGCCCTTTAACCTAGCATGCTGAGGGGAGGCAGAGGCAAGCGGATATTTGTGAGGTTCCAAGGCCACATCCTGGATCTACAGAGTGAGTTTCCAGGACAGGCTGGGGCTTACAGGAGACCATCTGAAAAAAGAAAAAAAAAAAAGACAAAAAAAAAAAAAAAAAAAAAAAAAAAAAGAAAGATTTGCTGGACCATGGTTGGCAGCATTCGCCTTTGATCCCAGCCACTCGGGAGGTATAGGCAGTGGTGGGTGTTCTCTGTGAGGAGGAGGGGGGATTGAAGGCCCACCATGTTCTTACTATAGGGGTTCACCAGGACACCCGCGGGCCATACAGGGTAGGACCATCTGAAAAAGCACCAACAAAAAAAATGAAGGACGTCCGGGAGGCCAAGGTTTCAGGTAAAAACTTGAACTTGGGGGGTAGCTGGTTTCGGAGATCGTGGATCCAGGTAGGCGATGTCAAGGAAAGTGACCTGAGCACAGAAAGCTTAGGGGACGAGTCTCACTCGTGAGCAGCAGGCGGTGTTTGAGCCTGAAATCAGTAACAGATTTATCACAGAGAGGTGTTACAAACCAATCCTTAGGGGTTCAGGTATACCATTTATTTTTATTGAGACCCTCAAGAGTCTAGATCCACTCAGATGGCTGGAGAGATGAGACAAGTGGTTAATTGACACAGGCTGCTTTTTCAGTGGACCTGGACGTTCAAGTTCCCAGCACCTACATGTTGGTTGGTTCACAACTATCTGTAACTCCAAGTTCCAGGGACTTCGTGACCCCTTTTCCCTGACTTCTAGGCAATGCAATGACATGGGTGCACTATCATACATGCAGTGT
Source organism: Rhizomys pruinosus (assembly GCA_009823505.1). Classification (NCBI taxonomy): domain Eukaryota; kingdom Metazoa; phylum Chordata; class Mammalia; order Rodentia; family Spalacidae; genus Rhizomys; species Rhizomys pruinosus. The sequence continues at coordinate 411,320 of VZQC01000081.1, read as the reverse complement.
ACTACAACTCAGTACAACATTAATAAAAATAAGTAAACTTTTATTTAAAAAGAAATAGGACTAAACATAAAAAAAAAAAAAAAACAGAAAGACATAAACAAAAATACAAAAAGTAACATGACCAACACGACAGAGGGAAACAAAATGCTAGGTACCAGTAACTTGGAGAGCTCACAGTTTCCTCAATCTCTGGATTGTAAAATACTGAACAAAAAATTCAGAATGCTGTGCAGGACATTGATGTGGATATTTGGTCTGGTGGGCAATCAATGTCTAATTAATTGGACTTAAGCCCACTTGTGGGAGGAAACTTATGTGTGGTGACTGTAAACTTAGCCAGATAAACCATGCTGGAGATCAAGAGTTAGATAAATTCCCAAGGTTGTCACATCCCTAGGCTAACAGTAACATGCTTGACTAACGCAAAATAGGTTCATTATATTTACAGACAAGAATCCCAGACAGCACTCAATAAAGAAAAGCTTCTTGTGCACTGAAGAACATAGTACAGGCAGTCCTCACAAAGGACACATCACACAGACATCGTCTGTGAAATTGCTCCAAGCCTAAGTAGACACCATCTACAATGCGACCTTTGGTACACCTAAGGCCTTATGCACGCACAGACTGCACAAAAGAGCCATAAGAGGCAACACACATTAATAACCTCATTAGCATCTGGTTTAAAAAGCTCCCTCACCACAGCATGAGGGGCACAGCAAACCTAGAAGTCATAAATGGATCAAACTGTGAAGATATGGAGCTTACAAGGTGGGATTCGATGATTGCAGGCCTAGCTGTCAGTCTCTATTTTTAACCCACCAACAGGGTCAGGGAACATTGCAGAAGATGGAGTAGCCAGAAAGATTGTAACAAGCAGCCAGAGCTGAGGGTTCTGTTAAAGAACCATATGTGAAATTGATACCTACCGACGCTCCTTGGACCTATGAGCCTTGTATTAAACTCTACAGCATTGGTTGTCAGCGAACGCACAAGACTCTCAAGCTCTAAACCAGCAAAAACCCTCAGCACAGAACTGACAGGAATATGTGTTTAGCACACGAACCCAATCTTAGCTGAATGAGATACGGCAGCTGCATTTAAGTTTGAGGAAGAACTAGCCTTCCCTCTTTTTTTTTTTTTGTTTTTTTTTGGCGTTTTTTGAGACAGAAAAAAAAAAAAAAAAAAAAAAAAAAAAAAAAAAAAAGAAAGTTGCCGGCCATGGTGGCGCATGCCTTTGATCCCAGCACTCGGGAGGTATAGGCAGGTGGTTCTCTGTGAGATTGAGGCCAACCTGGTCTACATAGGGAGTTCCAGGACAGCTGGGGCTACAGGGAGACCATCTGAAAAAGACCAAAAAAAAAAGTGAAAGAGTTTCAGAAAACTTGAATTTGGGGTAGCTGTTTGGAGAATGTGGATAGGTAGGGATGGCAAGGAAAGACCTTGAGCACAGAAAGCTAGGGGAGAGTTCATCTGACAGCAGGGGTTGAGCCTGAAATCACTAACAGATTTATCAAGGGTGTTAACCATCCTTAGGGGTTCAGGTAACCATTTATTTTTATTGAGCCCTCAAGAGTAGACCACTCAGAGGCTGGAGAGATGACTCAATGGTTAATGACACCGGCTGCTTTGCAGTGGACCTGGGTTCAGTTCCCAGCACCCACATGGTGGTTCACAACTATCTGTAACTCCAGTTCCAGGGGATTCGTGACCCTCTTCTGACTTATAGGCATTGCATGACATGGGTGCACTGACATACATGCAGGTACTACACTCGTACACATTAAATAAAAATAATAAACATTTTTTAAAAAGAATAGGCTGTTCACTAACACACTCAAATCTAGAAGAGACATCCAAACTAAAAAGACATGCCAATCACAAGAGGGAAACAAAAATCTAGGTACCATAACTCTGAGAGCTCACAGTTCCTCAATCTCTGGATTGTAAAATACTGAACAAAAAATTCAGAATGCTGTGCAGGACATTGATGTGGATATTTGGTCTTGGGGGCAATCAATGGCTAAATAATTGGACTTAAAGCCCACTTAGTGGGAGGAAACTTATGTGTGGTACTGTAAACTTAGCCAGAAACACATGGCTGGAGAGGTCAGAGATCTTAGAGAAATTCCCAAGGTTGTCACATCCCTAGGCTAAGGTAACATCTTACTAACTGCAAAATAGGTTCATTATATTTACAGACAAATATCCCAGACAGCACTCAATAAAGAAGCTTCTTTTGCACTGAAGAACAGTACAGAGTCCCACAACTGGACACACACAGACATCGTCTGTGAATTGCTCAAGCCTTAAGTAACACATCTACAATGCGACCTCTACACCTAAGGCTTATGCAGCACAGAGCAAAAGAGCCAAGAGGACACACATTAACCTCTTAGCTCTGGTTTAAAAAGCTCCCTCACACAGCAGGGGGCCAGCAACCTAGAAGTCATAAATGGTCAAACTGTGGAGATAGGAGTGTACAGAGTGTGGGTCCATGGACAGGTGCCTATATTAAGCTTCACCCAACCAGTGCTCAGGGAACATTGCAGAAGATGGGGCAGAAAGATTGTATAAGAGCCAGGGAGGTTGTACAAGACCAATGGAAATGAATCCTACGAGCTCCTTGGACCTTGCTTGTATAAACCTACAGCATTGGTGTCAGCAAGCACAAGACTCTCAAGCTTAACCAGACAAAAACCCAGCACAGAACTGCAGAAATGAGTAGCAGAACCCAATCTTAGCTGAAGAATACTGGCAGCTGATTATGATTAGTTGAGGAAGAACTAGCCTTCCTTTTTTTTTTTTTTTTTTTTTTNTTTTTTTTTTTTTTTTGGCTTTTTTGAGACAGGGTCTCCTTGTAGCCCCCAGCTGGCCTATAACTCACTATGTAGACCAGGCTGGCCTTGAACTAACAGAGATCCGCCTGCCTCTGCCTCCCAAGTGCCTTGCGAACTGGCCTTCTTTAAGAGAGGGACTCCTGGGCTGGAGAGATAGCTCAGCAGTTAAGAACGCGGACTGCTCTTGCAGAGGACCAGGGTTCAATTCCCAGCACCTACATGGCAGCTAAGAACTGTCTTTAAGCCAAGCGTTGTAGTGCACACCTTTAATCCTAGCACTTGGGAGGCAGAGGCAGGTGATCTCTGTGAGTTACGGGCCATCTGGGGCTATAAGGAGACACTGTCTCAAAAAGAAAAAAAAAAAAAAAGAGAGGGACTCCCAATAGACTGTTTAATTACAATAAAAGTTTAATTACAATAAAATAGGTTACAACAGGGACTGGAGGGATGGCCTAACGGTTAAGAGCGCTGATTGCTCTTGCAGAGGACCCGGGTTTGATCCCCAGCACCCACATGGCGGCTGAAAACCGTCTCTAACTCTAGTACCAGGGGAATCGGACACCCTCTTCTGATCTCTGTGGCATTGCACGACATGGGTGCACAGACCTACATGCAGACAATGCATTCATACACATACAAAAATAAATAAAATAAAAAAAAATAGGTTACAACAAATCTGGAAATACTTAACAGGCATTACAGTGATGCATTATTAATTGACTTCAATTCAGACAGGCTTACTGAGCTATGGATTGCTTAGAGTAGTTTCTTGGGGAATCCTGTAAAGCTGGCAGACAAGAAAGGCCCGACAGGGAAATTGAAGGAGCCAAGAGGGTACTTCCATATGAGGGCATTCTTGGCTACCTTCCAGAAACTCACACTTCCAAGATAACAATCAAAGAGCACACCAACCTGGCCCAATGGTATCTCTACAAAGACAGGAAGTGGTGGGGAGGTAGTCAGGAGACTGCAATGGTCACCCTCCTTCACAAATACAAGAAGGAATAAATCCTTCAGTTCAATCAGTGGGCCGCACTTGCTTAACTGGGAATCCTTACAGACCCCCTAAAGCCCAGTCCTCAGAGTCATTTACACCCAGCTCCCAGTAATGTATCCCATATCTGAAGCTCTGGGCTCCCCAGCAAACACATTAGGATACATCAGAATTCACAGAGGTGACCTGAAGGTTATATCTTTTTTTTTTATTTTTTATTTATTTTTCATGTGTATGAATGTACTGTCTGCATGTAGGTTTGTGCACCTGTGTCGTGCAATGCCACGGAAGTCAGAAGAGGGCATCGGATTCCCCTGGAACTGGAGTCAAAGACGGTTCTTAGCCGCCATGTGGGTGCTGAGGATCGAACCCGGGTCCTCTGCAAGAGTAGTCAGTGCTCTTAACCGCTAGGCCATCTCTCCAGCCCCATGAAGGTTATATCTAAAGCTGAGTCTCTTCACATCATTAAATAGGCTCATCTTGTAATGGATCATGATAATATTTTCAAAGGAAATTTCCACTCGTGATTGGTTGGATCTGTTGATCAGTCCATCGATGGGCTGGGCACTGAGTGCTGGTTTTGCAGGTTGAGGCATGCACAGCTGCACTGACTCACTCCTTGTCAATATCTCTCCCAAATCCTGCAGCAGCTCCAGATATGTTCCTTGACACCTGCCTAGCAGTTCCTGGTACATGTCTCATGGTTGATTCCCCTTTTGGATCATCATGGCTTCACTGTTCCTTAGTTTCTCTAAAATCCTTTGGCCTTCATTGTTCAGACTATGCTGATTTTCTTCCTCAAAGAAAAGTGGATAAAATTTCCCATACTCTGTCCTGATCGTTGCTTTGTGTAGGGTCATAGTGGCCTCTGCTTCTCAACAGCTGTTTCAGTGGGACAATGTCTGTGACCTTCATGCTCTTCAGCATTGGAGCAGAGCTGATAGAGCAGTGTCCTGTCCTCGTCACAGAAGATCTTTGTCTCCTTGTGGGTGGCACTCAGGTTCTCCTCAGAGCTCAGGCACTTCCTGAGGCTGGCTTGTCTGGCAGTGGACACCAGCTTCTTCAGAAGAAGGCTAGTTCTGAGGTCCTTCTGCTGGGATGGTTCCCTGCACACAGGGCAAGTGGCAGGAGCTTGGATGTTTTTCCAGGAAAGGCAGAGACAGGCTCAGCAGAGGCTGTGTCCACAGTGTAAGGGGACTGGGTCTGTAAGGTGGTTCAGGCAGATGATGCACGTGAGTTCTTTCTGGAAGGCTTTTGAGATGTCTGACTCCATTGTTCTAATTTAGCCTCACCAAACTTTGCTAGAGGAGAATCATTAGTTAAACTAAGATCAGTTCCTTGAGGTGCAGATTCAGCAATCTTCTGAGCATGAAGGTTTGGAAGTGCTCTCCGGTGTGGAGAGCTCAGAGGATGAACTGGCACTGAGGAATGGCCAGGGAGAGTGATTTGGCACAGTAGGCCCTAACACAGGTGACAGAACTCCAGGGGTGAAGGTGCTGTGGGAGGGTCCCAAGGGAGAAGGAGAATAAAGGCGATTAAGACTGATTGAGGTTATGTATGAAATACACAAAAATTAAAATTTTTTTTAATAAAAATTTAAAAAAATTTCAGAGCCGGGCATGGTGGCGCACGCCTTTAATCCCAGCACTTGGGAGGCAGAGGCAGGTGGATCTTTGTGAGTTCAAGGCCAGCCTGGTCTACAGAGTGAGTTCCAGGACAGCTGGGGCTACAGGGAGACCCTGTCTTGAAAAGACCAAAAAAAAAAAAAAGAAA
>VZQC01000081.1:386066-404152 GCA_009823505.1 Rhizomys pruinosus | reverse complement strand
AAAAAAAAAAAAAAAAAAAAGAGTTTGAGCCAGGCATGGTAGTGCAGGCCTTTAATTCCAGCACTCGGGTAACATATATTCACATGTCAGAATGCATCCAATTGTACATTTTATTTTATTTTATTATTTTTTTTTATTTTATTTATTTCTGTATGTGTATGAATGTACTGTCTGCATGCAGGTTTATGCACCCATGTCGTGCAATGCCTTGGAGGTCAGAAGAGGGTGTTGGATTCCCCTGGAACTGGAGTTCTCCTGGAATTGGAGTTTCAGACGGTTCTCGGCCGCCATGTGGATGCTGGGGATCAAACCCAGGTCCTCTGTTAGAGCAGTCAGCGCTCTTAACCACTAGGCCATCTCTCCAGCTCCTGTATATTTTAAATATATACATTTTGTATATACATTTTTCTACCACCATGTGTGTATATCATGTGTGTGTGTATATCATGTATGTGTGTGAGTGCTGGTTCATGTGTGTTGTATCCATGTGAGGATGTCAGGAGATAAGTTTCTGGAGTGGTTTCCAAGTTCAAACTCAGCTCCTTGGGCTTGCACTGCAAGTGCTTTTACCACTGAGCCATCCTGCCAGCCACTGTCAAGTAATTTTAGTATACCTGTTAAAAAAAGACCTCTTTTTTTCAGAGAAATGTAGTTGACATTCACCCATTTTCCAGATTATTACAGGAACATATCCAAAAGGTTTCCCTGTCAAAGTCTCATGAAGAAAACATCTAAGTTTTGGTAATTTTTTTTTTTTTGCTCAAAAATACAGAGAGGAACAGAGAAATTTGTATTGGTTGTGATATAATGATGTTGGTTGTGATAATGAATTCGGATATGTATACAGTCTTCCATCTTGAATAATTTAGGTTAAACAAGTTAAGCCGAATGGCCTCTTCAGATTCTTTCCCAGTCTGATTTTAAAATAGGGTTATTTGGGGTTATTTTAATTTAGAACCCGACATATTCTTCTGGGAAGTGTGAAGTTACAAAAGCATCATCTCAAAGGCTCTTTGTAATAGTAGTGATGACAGATGGCACTGGAGTCTGAAGATGGTGCCATTTTTCAGTCCTCAAGGAATACAGTTTTTTCAGGGAAGAAGCTGATAGTTCTTTCTTTTTTTTTGTCTTTTTTGAGACAAGGTCTCCCTGTAGCCCCAGCTGTTCTGGAACTCACTCTGTAGACCAGGCTGGCCTTGAACTCACAAAGATCCGCCTGCCTCTGCCTCCCAAGTGCTCGGATTAAAGGTGTGCACCACCACACCTGGCTTGAAGACCAAGGTTTTTAGAGTTACCAGAAAAATGAGAAATCTCAGGTTGCAGGCACAGAGTGGAGCTAGTCTAAGAAAGAGGGTGTCTGTTCTAGGCAGTACAGGAAGAGGGGTTTGGCTGCCTAAGCCCTTTGGAGCCTAAATGATTCAGGATNGGGTTATTTTAATTTAGAACCCGACATATTCTTCTGGGAAGTGTGAAGTTACAAAAGCATCATCTCAAAGGCTCTTTGTAATAGTAGTGATGACAGATGGCACTGGAGTCTGAAGATGGTGCCATTTTTCAGTCCTCAAGGAATACAGTTTTTTCAGGGAAGAAGCTGATAGTTCTTTCTTTTTTTTTGTCTTTTTTGAGACAAGGTCTCCCTGTAGCCCCAGCTGTTCTGGAACTCACTCTGTAGACCAGGCTGGCCTTGAACTCACAAAGATCCGCCTGCCTCTGCCTCCCAAGTGCTAGGATTAAAGGCGTGCACCACCACGTCGGCTAATGATAGTTCTATTTTTGAGGACGTAAAATGAGTTGGTTAAAGATGCTTTAGAGAGTATTGTAAGAGGCTAATTGACAGCCCTTGGTTATTGTAGGAGGCTAATGACAGCTCTTGGTTATTGGAATACCCGTTCCTCATTTATTCTGGAAAGTCAGGATTTAACCATAGGCATTGCGTTGGTCAAGACTTCCTAGGGGACTAGAACTGATAGATATAAAAGAAGACGTACTTGGTCACATTACACATGAGGTAGGACCTAAGGAAATAGTCCGTCCTGGTAGTTCCTTAGTCTAGGAAGCTAGATGCCTCAGCAGTCCCAATTTGACACTGAAAAGCTAGAAGATTCCTTGAGAGTCTCGTCTACTTTGGAAAAGCCAAAAATGCTGGATTCTGACATCAGCAAAGAATAGTGGCAGCAACGCAGCAGGAGAGATGTGCTCTCCAGCAACACGGCAGGAGAGATGTGCTCCCCAGGAACACAGCCGGAGAGATGTGCTCCCCAGCAACACAGCAGGAGAGATGTGCTCCCCAGGAACGCAGCAGGAGAGATGTGCTCCCCAGGAACACAGCAGGAGAGAGGTGCTCCCCAGGAATGCAGCAGGAGAAAGGTGCTCCCCAGGAACGCAGCAGGAAAGAGGTGCTCCCCAGAAACACAGCAGGAGAGAGGTGCTCCCCAGGAACACAGCAGGAGAGAGGTGCTCCCCAGCAACATAGCAGGAGAGAGGTGCTCCCCAGGAACACAGCAGGAGAGAGGTGCTCCCCAGCAATGCAGGAGAGAGGTGCTCCCTAGCAACGCAGCAGGAGAGAGGTGCTCCCCAGGAACACAGCAGGAGAGAGGTGCTCCCCAGAAACACAGCAGGAGAGAGGTGCTCCCCAGAAACACAGCAGGAGAGATGCTCTCCAGAAACACAGCAGGAGAGAGGTGCTCCCCAGAAACACAGCAGGAGAGAGGTGCTCCCCAGAAACAGCAGGAGAGAGGTGCTCCCCAGCAACGCAGCAGGAGAGATGTGCTCCCCAGAAACACAGGAGAGATGTGCTCCCCAGGAACACAGCAGGAGAGAGGTGCTCCCCAGCAAAATGTGAAGGCAGTTAGGCAGGACAGACCTAATTTTCCTTGGATCTCTGTATTTTTATTTTTCTGACTGACTGACTGATTGATTGATTGATTGATTGATTGGAGTTTTTGAGACAGGACTTTTAGTCCCAGCTGTCCTGGAATTCACTATGTAGACCAGGCTGGCCTTGAACTTGCAGAGACCCTCCTGCCTTTGCCTCCTGAATGCTGGAATTAAAGGCATGCATCACCAGACCAAGTGTATTTTTTTATATGTGTGTTATGCTTGCATGTATGTAAATGCAACTGTGTTGTGCAATGTCCCAGAAGACAAAAGGAGTCAGATACCTTGGAACTGGAGTTACATACAGTTGTTAGCCACTATCTGGGTGCTGGGATTCGAACCTACATCTTCTGCAAGAGCAGCTACTACCTCCTAACTGCTCAGCTTCTCTCCAGGCCCCTTATTGTTTGTTGATAGCTCAAAGTAACAGCACTTTCTTTTTTTTAATTTTATTTATTTTTTATGTGTAGGAATGTACTGTCTGCATGTAGGTTTGTGCACCCATGTCGTGCAATGCCGCGGAGGTCAGAAGAGGGTGTCGGATTCCCCTGGAACTGGAGTTAAGGAAGGTTCTCAGCCGCCATGTGGGTGCTGGGGATTGAACCCGGGTTCTCTGCAAGAGTGGTCGGCGCCCTTAACCACTAGGCCATCTCTCCAGTCCCCAAAATAACAGCACTTTCAATGTTATACATCATCGGGAAATTGAGGAGAATTCACATGGGTAACTGTTCTGTCTTATTGATCACTGTGAGGAGGAGTGAATCCATGATCTTCAGGTGGTAGGCTGGTGGTCTGGGGTGATGTTCAGGTGGTAGGCTGGTGGTCTGAGGTGATGTTCAGGTGGTAGGCTGGTGGTCTGGGGTGATGTTCAGGTGGTAGGCTGGTGGTCTGGGGTGATGTTCAGGTGGTAGGCTGGTGGTCTGGGGTGTTGTTCAGGTGGTAGGCTGGTGGTCTGGGGTGTTGTTCAGGTGGTAGGCTGGTGGTCTGTTTTGATATTCAGTTGGTAGGCTGGAGTGATGGTTTTAGTTAGTTGGTATGCTGGTGGTCTGTGCTGATGTTCAGTTGGCAGGCTGGTGGTCTGAGATGTTTAGTTGGTAGTCTAGTGATCTAGGGTGTTGTTCAGTTGCTAAGGTGGTCGTCTGGTTATATACTCAAGTTGGTAGTCTGGTGGTCTGGAGTGATTGATATTCAGTTGGCAGTGTGCTAGTGTGTTTTGATATTCAGTTAACAGGCTGGTGGTGTGGAGTGATGTTCATTTGGAAGGTGGCAGGCTGGCGAGCTGGTTCAATACTCATTTGGTAGGCTCATGTCCTGAGGAGCCAAGAAAAAGTCTCTCATATGCCTGGATTCTTGGAAGAAATCACTGAAAGAATGAGCCATTTTGGCCTTTTACTTCTTCGTGTGTCTGAAGGACTTCTGTGTCTGTGTTGCCTTTGAGAGGTGGTGTCCCCTTTGAGGTGTCTTTCCTTCAGTTAATCTTTCCTCATAATACTCTCACCGACTCACCTAGAAGCATGTTTCTTAATTCATTCCGGATCCCATCAAGCTGGCAATCAGGATCAATCATTACCAAGCCAGGAATTGTACCCTTTAATCCTAGCACTCAGGTAAAAGCAAGTAGGTGTCTGTGAGTTTGAAGCCAGCCTGGGCTACATAGTATAAATACATAGTGTGACCCTGCCTTAAAAAAAAAGAAAAAATTTCACACCAGGTGTGGTGGCACACACCTTTAATCCCAGCACTGTGGAGATAGAGATGGAGACCAGTGTTGTCTATGTAGTGAGTTCCAGGCCAGCTGGGGGTATAGTACACCCAGTCTAAAAATAAATAAATAAAAAATCCTATAGAAACAAAAGATTCCCCAAAAAGGAGCCCCTGCTGCTGCAATTCCGGGATCTGCAACAGGAGGCTGCTGCTGGCCTGCTGGAGTGGCCAGTGTGTGCCCACCATCCACTGCAGTGGCCAATGTGTGCCCACCATCCACTGTAGTGGCCAGTGTGTGCCCACCATCCACTGCAGTGGCCAGTGTGTGCCCACCATCCACTGCAGTGGCCAATGAGCTTCTAGCCAAACTACTTTCAGAGCTCAGTCCTGATGTCCCTGTAAACTTTGCGACCTCTACTACCATGGTTTTTATGTCTAGTGTCACAAGAAGCCCTATGCTCCATGGCGTCCCTCATTTACAGTAATCCTATTGTTGTATGCTCCCTTTGGTACTTAAAGGACTCAGTCCTTAGGACTCTTCTTTGTTTCTATTCATATTCTGTTTTCTATTCTTATGGGTTAAACACAACCTCTATGTTGATGTTGTCAATGTTTACTTCAGCCCAAATTCCTCTCCTGATTTGTAGATTCAGCTGCTTACTGCCCGTGTGTGATCTCCATGTGCATAGCTGTCTCAGGCTTAGGATGTTCTCTTCTGACCTTTTTATTTTTTATTTTCAATGCCTTTAAAAATTTTTATTTATTTTATATGTGTATGAATGTACTGTCTGCATGTAGGTCTGTGCACCCGTGTCATGCAATGCCTCAGAGGTCAGAAGAGGGTCTCAGATTCTCCTGGAACTGGAGTTCTCCTGGAATTGGAGTTTCATACGGTTCTCAGCCGCCATGTGGGTGCTGGGGATTGAACCCCGGTCCTCTGCAAGAGCAGTGGTTGCTCTTAACCACTAGAATATCTCTCCAGCCCCCCTTTTTAAAAAGATCATTTTAGGCTGGGCGTGGTGGCTCATGCCTTTAATCCTAGCACTCGGGAGGCAGAGGCAGGCCAATCTTTGTGAGTTCAAGGCCAGCCTGGTCTACAGAATGAGTTCCAGGACAGCTGGGGCTACAGGGAGACCCTGTCTCGAAAAGACTAAAAATAAAAAAATAAAAAGATAATTTTACTTATGTGAGTGTTTACCTACATGTATGTATGTGTGTCACATGCCTTGCAGAGAGGCCAGGTGAAGGCATTGGATCCCTTGGAGCTGGAATTCCAGATAGATGGTTGTGAGCTGCCATGTGGGCACTGGGAACTGAACCCAGGACCTCTGTAAGAGCAGCAGGTACTCTTAAGCTGAGCCATCTCTCCAGCTCTCTTAATTTTAAGAAGATGGAGTTTTACCATGGTAGAAGGGAAATGGTCCGTTCTTGCAGAATGAAGTCAACACAGTTCTTTGATTGCAGATGATGAAAGCCATAAACAAGTCCAATGAGCATGTGCTGGCAGGAGGAGCCTGCTTCAATGAAAAGGCAGACTCCCATCTTGTGTGTGTGCAGAATGATGACGGGAACTACCAGACCCAGGCCATCAGCATTCACAACCAGCCCAGGAAAGGTATGCGTGGGAGCTGAGCTGGTGGACATCATGCAGGGTTGTTCTGTTGGCATGCTGGATAACCCAGATCCCTACCACTTTCTAGTAGACATGTGACCACTAACAAAGTGTATTTTTTAGGATTATTTTTGCTCTCCCAAGTAGCTGTCTTTCAACTTTGAGTCTTCAGTTATAAATAGGATCTCTGCTCTTGAAGCAAACTTTTTATTTATTTATTTATTTATTTTATATATGTGAATGTACTGTCTGCATGCAGGTTTGCGCACCTGTGTAGTGCAATGCCGTGGAGGTCAGAAGAGGGTGTCGGATTCCCCTGGAACTGGAGTTAAAGATGGTTCTCAGTCACCATGTGCATGCTGGAAATCAAACCTGGGTCCTGAAGCAGTTTAAAGATTTTTTTTATTTATTTATTTATTTATTTATTTATTTATTTATTTATTGGTCTTTTTGAGGCAGTGTCTCCCAGTAGCCCCAGATGGCCTGAAACTCACTATGTAGACCAGGCTAGTCTTTTTTTTTTTTTTTTTTTTTTTTATAAAAGGAAGAGTTTATTTGAGCTTATGATTGAGGATTCCAGGGAATTAAGTGTCCAATGTGGCAGGGAGGCCTGGTGGCTGAGGCTGGAGCAGAAAGCCAAAGTTCACATCCTCCTATGACCACGGGAAGTGGAGAAAGGACCAGGCTAGTCTTAAACTCACAGAGATCCACCTGCATCTGCCTCCTTGGTGGTGGGATTAAAGTCATGTGCCGCTATGCCTGGCCCTAAAGATTTATTTTTTTAGATTAAAAAAAAAAAGTGTTATGTTTATGCAGATGCCCACAGTAGGGTAGAAGGCATTGGATTGGATCCCCTAGAGGTGGAATCACTGGAAGTTGTGATCATATCCCACAAACATACATATACTCATAATTAAAAATAATAAAAATAGAGGCTCAAGACATGGATCAGTACTTAAAAGCAGAACCTGAATTCAGTTCCCAGCATCCACTTAGGGTACTTATAAGCCACTTGCAAGTCCAGCTTCAGAGGAATCCAATGTCTCGATCCTCCAGAGCCACCTGCAGCCTCTGCACATACTCCCCATACACAAAATAATAAAAATAAATCGTTTTTAAACATAAAAAAAAAAACCCCTGTCAGGCTGGGCATGGTGTCTCATGCCTATAATCCCAGCACTTGGAAGACACAGGTAGACAGATCTCTGTGTGTTTGAGGCCAGCCGGGTCTACATAGCGAGTTCCAGGACAGCTGGTGCTATGGGGAGATCTGTCTCAAAAAGACCAAAATAATAATAAACTGTCTCAGGAAATTGACAGAGCCAACACTGGTGTCTGACAGTAAGGGCGGGCCCTGCATTGAGAATCCTTGCAGGTCATTGTGGAGGTGGAGGATGATCACACCCAGAAGGAATGCAAATGAAGACAATGACCTATATTAGGCTGAAGAAAGACAACAAGGTTCTGTGCTCCTTAGAATGAGGTCTCATTACCTGCAAGCCTACTCAGCAGAATTTTTAAAGATTCCTGAGTGACTCAAACACACATTAGCGTTCAAGAAAGCTTGCTCAGATGGCATTACCAAAACAGAATGGCATAAGCATTGGGATTCATTGGTTTTTCATTGTCATTTTTTATTTTCTGTATAATGATGCCTAGAATTTCCAACTGATAATATTTCACTACTGTTCCCAGTGCGCTAGCTCAGCCATCTGCGTTCTCTGACCTATTTCTGTGTCTGTTATAGTGACTGGTGCCAGTTTCTTTGTGTTCAGCGGTGCTCTGAAGTCCTCCTCAGGATACCTTGCCAAGTCCAGTATTGTGGAAGGTAAAGGATGAGTTGGTTATCCCATGTGCCTCACTTCAATTCTAATTATGCAATGAAATGCAAGGGACATTAAGAGAGGCCTGGAGGGCTGAGGAAGTGCTTGCCTGCCATGCACAAATCCCTGGATTTGATTGACCAGCTCTGCGAGAAGTGGATGTGGTGACGCACTCTGTAATCCCAATTTTGGAAGCAGAGGCAAGAGGATGGGGGTACACATTTATCCTGGCTGTGGTTTGGGCCATTTATTTCTATGGCGGGCCATGTAGAAAGCACACTTGGGGAAGCACAGCACACAGACATATGGTAAGGTATGAAACCAAATACAGAATGGCACTTCATTCAAATGAATGGATTATATAAACAGTGTGATGCCACCTCCCAAGATCCAATCCCAGATCTTTGTGTCATCACATCCCAATCTGTGGCCGCAGCCAGGGAGGTCCCATGACTCTCACTTGTGCCTCTGGGAGGCACTGGCTGGAATGCTAGCCCATGCATACCTAAGCTCAGATTGGATTCGCCTACATCTCTCCCCCCCCTTTTTTTGTATTGGCTTCCACAAACTCAGATATTATTATAGAAATAGTGGTCTTGGGGGCTGGAGAGATGGCCTAGTGGTTAAGAGCGCCGACTGCTCTTACAGAGGAACCGGGTTCAATCTCCAGCACCCACATGGCGGCCAAGAACCGCCCGAAACTCCAATTCCAGGAGAACTCCAGTTCCAGGGGAATCCGATGCCCTCTTCTGACCTCCGCGGCATTGCACAACACGGGTGCACAGACCTGCATGCAGACAGTACATTCATACACATACAGAAATAAATAAAATTAAAAAAAAAAAAAAGAAATAGTGGTCTTCGTCTGGCTCAAATGGCCATGACTGCTCTGTAAAAATGCTAAGACTAGGGCTGGAGAGATGGCCTAGCGGTTAAGAGTGCCAACTGCTCTTGCAGAGGACCCGGGTTCGATCTCCAGCACCCACATGGCGGCTGAGAACCGTCTGTAACTGCAATTCCAGGAGAACCCCAGTTCCAGGGGAATCCGATGCCTTCTTCTGACCTCCGCAGCATTGCACGACACGGGTGCACAAACCTACATGCAGACAATACATTCATACACATAAATAAATAAATAAATAAATAAATAAATAAAAATTTTAAAATGCTAAGACTAATTCATGCCCAAATAAAAACCTAATATAGAGAAAACTAATCAGTAAATACAAGCAACATTCATACACACCCAATTAACAAATATTTGTGTCCAATTTTACACAGATAGGGAATTTGGTTGTATCCCAAAGACTCAGTCTGGCTGGGAAGGCCTGCACATCTAATTATGCTGACCAAATGAAGTCCAGTCCATATTTGCTGTGACCTCAAGATTTACCCCAATCTCCTCAACCCTTACACTCTGACATCACCCCCTTCCTCGAGTGATCCCTAGACCTTGGGGAAGGGGTGAAAATGGGTAAGAAGCAGAACAGTCCTTTTTTTTTTTTTTTTTTTTTTTAAGAACAGTCCATTTTTAAATTTTGTTTGTTTATTTATTTATTTATTTTTGGTCTTTTTGAGACAGGGTCTCCCTATAGTCCCAGCTGTCCTGGAACTCACTCTGTAGAGCAGGCTGGCCTCGAACTCACAAAGATCTGCCTGCCTCTGCCTCCCAAGTGCTAGGATTAAAGGCATGCGCCACCACGCCCAGCAGATGTCCATTTTTAAGTGACACATCGGACTCTCAGGTCTGTCCAGGCTTTGCTTTCCACGGGTTGGCAGCTCATCCAGGGGTCCCTTTCTTAATTCTATTAATAAAACACAAATAGCAAGAAGTACAGGCACTTAAACATCTTAATCTATGAACTGTGGCTTTTGTGCCAAGGGATGACAACAAATTTCTATTACGGCCTATAATGTCTTTTAGCTGCTAAAAGGTGCAAGCTTATGGTATCAGCCATGTGCTGTTCCCCCAAGGAGCGGGCTTTATTTGGCCAATTAAATTTTGGGTGTGCACTGATACCAGGCCACCACATACTGTGCTCTTCATAGACAGGTAAGTATAGCTGAGGAGTCTTGCTTGATTCAGGAGACCATTTTCTTTCAGTGGTCTGTATAATGCTCTCTGGCACCATGAAGGCCAACTGTCCATTTGCAAGACAAGGTCTCTAAACATCCTTTTCATGCCAACACCATGTCTTCAACAGTAGGGATTTATCTCCTCTTTTTTGCTGGTGCACCAACATTACAGGCAAATAGCCTTTGTTTGGGGGGCTTTTAGGGCTCCCTGGCCAACAGCTCCTTGTTAAAAGCAGTACATAACTGGTACCATAAGTTTTATTTATTTTATTTTTTTTTTTTTGGTCTTTTTGAGACAGGGTCTCCCTGTAGCCTCAACTGTCCTGGAACTCACTCTGTAGACCAGGCTGGCCTTGAACTCACAAAGATCTGCCTGCCTCTGACTCCTGAGTGCTAGGATTAAAGGCGTGGGCCACTATACCCGGCTTTGAGAATTTTTACTAATAGCAAGAAACAGTTTATCAGAACCAGCACTTTTTGTCAGACTGGGCTAGCCTAAAATGCCCATAGAAATCTGCCTGTCTCTGTCTACAGAGTGCTGAAATTAAAAGACTGTGTTATGCCAAGTAAATTCTAAAAGGTAGTTCAAAGTAAATTCAAGATAAATTTAAGATAAATTGTTACTAAGTTCAGTGGGGAAGCCAAGTGCTCAGTTCAGTGGCCAGTGTGCACACAGCAGGCAGGCAGGTGGCACCAGATCACAAGCCACGTGTCATCAGGGAGCCTGTGAATAAAGTCTTTAAGATGAAAGAAACACATACTGGGCTACATGAGACTGTCAAAAATTTTCAAAAAGAAAGCTTGACACTTGTGGTGTAATATGTGACCCCTACTTCCTATCCAGAGCCATGTCACTCTTCAGCATGTCATGGGAGCTGGGTATGGTGGCACATGCTTATAGTCCCAGCTACTTGGGAGGCTGAGACAGGAAGATCACTGAAACCCAGGAGTTCCACATATAAACAACATAGCAAGAGAAACAACCACCCAAACAGACCTAACATGGTACTGGCATGGTAGTGTATCCCTTTAGACCCAGCACTTGGGAGGCAGAGGCAGGGGGAATCTCTTGAGATTGAGGCCAGCTTGGTCTACATAGTAAGTTTCAGGCCAGCTGGGACTGCAGGGAAACCCTGTCTCAAAAATATAATAGCAACAAAATGGAGTTGGAGAGAGAGCTCGGTGGTTAAGAGGACTGGCTGCTCTTGCAGAGGACCTGGGTTCGATTCCCAGTACCCACATGGCAGCTAACAGCAGTCCATAACTCCAATTGCAGGGAAATCTGACACCCTCTTCTGACTTCTGTGGGCATTGCACAACTCAGGTGCACTTACACACATGCAGGCAATACACTCATACACATAAAATAAAAACAATACATAAAAATTTAGCTGAGGGGGCTGGAGAGATGGCCTAGTGGTTAAGAGCGCCGACTGCTCTTACAGAGGACCCGGGTTCGATCCCCAGCACCCACATGGCGGCCGAAAACCGTCTGAAACTCCAATTCCAGGAGAACTCCAGTTCCAGGGGAATCTGAGACCCTCTTCTGACCTCCGCGGCATTGCACGACACGGGTGCACAAACCTGCATGCAGACAGTAGATTCATACACATACAGGAAAAAAAAATTTTTAGCTGGGCATGGTGGCACATGCCTTTAATCCTAGCACTCAGGAGGCAGAGACAGGCAAATCTTTGTCAGTTCAAGGCCAGCCTGGTCTGCAGAGTGAGCTCCAGGACAGCTGAGGCTACATACAGGGAGACCCTGTCTCAAAAAGACAAAAAAAATTTTTTTAATTTAAAATAAAAAAATTAAAATTAAAATAAAAAAGTAATAGCCAGTCCAATACAGTGTTGGAGGGAATTATAGCATGAGTTCCAATATAGCATTAGATGCAAATATGCAAATGTATAGACTAATTCACTCCCTTCTATCCACTAGAATACTGTCATTATTATCTGAAATACAGAATGAAATGTGCCTGCTATAATAAGACTTGACACAAACCCTAACAGAGGTTAATTAAGCTATGTGAAAGGCCTACCATCACACTGTTTTCTTTCTGGTTCTCCTTTATTATATTGTGGTCTGGCTATTCTTGTTGCATCGCAGCTTCCCAATCTGAGGGCCTGAAGCATTTCTCCCCATACAATGCTTGTCAACTGCTCTGGCTAAGGAGTCTTGAGACTGAGAGCCTCCCTTTGCTCCATGAGCATCGATGGTCTTAGCTGGGATGGATTAAGACAAAGGGATTAAGAGAAGGTAGACTTAATTGAAGATTTCACACATGTATATCTTGGGCATGGATGATTTGGACCTAGGAGTCATCACCAGAATACTTACCTGGGATCTGTCAGTGCAGTCTGGCAGAGTCTTGTGTCTCCAGGACTCCAAGCACTAGTGTCCCAGCAACAAGGGAGGCTGGGTTTTCATGACCCAGCCTCAAAGTTCCCAGTGTCAGCTTCCAAGACTCCAGTGTCAAAAGGGAAAGAAGTTGACTTCATTTTTTGAGACAGGGTCTCCCTGTGGCTCTGGCTGTCCTGGGACTCACTCTGTAGACCAGGCTGGCCTTGAACTCACAGAGATCCACCTGCCTCTGCCTCCAAAGGCGTGCACCACCACGCCCGGCCTGACTTCACTTCTTTTTTTTTTTTTTTTTTTTTTATGGATATGAATGTGTACTGTCTGCATGCAGGTTTGTGCACCCATGTTGTGCAGTGCTGCGGAGGTCAGAAGAGGGCGTCGGATTCCCCTGGAACTGGAGCTAAAGACAGTTCTCAGCCACCATGTGGGTGCTGGGGATCGATCCCGGGTCCTCTGCAAGAGCAGTCGGTGCTCTTAACCACTAGGCCATCTCTCCAGCCCTGACTTCACTTCTTAATGAATAAAAAGTACTATTGTAGGAAACCATGTAAGACAAGAAATGTTGCTATCTTTCTATAGTAATATATAATATAATAACGTATAAATATGGCAGTGGGATTTTTTTAACATTGCAATTGAGTTATATTGCTATAGTTTTTGTTATTTGTTTTTGTTGTTAGCTGGGGGGGGATTGGTATTTTTGAGACAGGGTCTCCCTTTGTTTTTATTTTTGTTTTCTGGGGGACAGCATCTTTGTAGCCCTGGCTAGCCTCCTCCAACTCTTAGAGAGCCACCTGCCTGCATCGCAACTGCTGGGATTAAAGGCACATACTGCTATGCCTAGCCACCTTGCTATAGTTTTAAATAGAAACCGAAGACATTTGATAATGATGCCATTGAATGATTTTTTTAATGCTATGTGTACAGAACAGATTATTATCAAGAATATATGTTATAATAAATAAAGCAAATTCTATTAGTGTCTTAAAATGTAGTAAATATTCCTACTCTTAAGTAGCTTCAAGCTTGAAAAAATATTTATAGCACTTTAAAATTTTTCCCTGTGTCAGTAATTTGCAGCATAACAAAACTGAACAAAATGAAACTTCTTTTCTTTACTTTTGTTTTCTTTTCCTTCTTTTTGAGGTAGAGTATCAATAGCTGAGGTTACTTTGAACTCACTATGTAGCCAAATCTCTGGACCTGAGATCCTCCTCCTTCCTCCTGAGTAGGGGGATTACAGGCCCACACCACCGTGCCCAGGATGTGCCTTGCTCGGAATCAAACCCAGGTCCTCCTCCACGCTAGGCAAGCATTCTGTGAGTGTCCAATCACGTGTTATTTTGAACAGCCTAGAGAAAACACAACTTGAGTTCAGCTTTGCTTGTGATAAGCGTTTTATGTCCCCAGCTCAGGGAAAGTACTTTAGATTAGATTAATTATTATTATTATTATTATTATTATTATTATTATTTGTTGTTGTTGTTGTTTGCTGTTTCTATGCTGTTCTTGTTTTGAGAATGGGTAGTAGGCCTGGAACTCGCTGTGTAAATTAGGCTGGCCTCAGTTTCAGGGATACCTGCTTGCCTCTGCACTACACCTGGATTATTATATTATTATTATTATTAGTAGTAGTAGTAGTAGTAGTATTGAGACAAGGTCTTGCTGTGTAATCTAGGCAGGCCTAGAATTTGCTGTCATACAATCTGGCCTTGACCCTAAGGTCCTTGTCCCTTAGCCTCCATGTGCTACCAGGCCTGTCTGATAGGTTTTCATCTTCATAGTCTTCCTAACAGCTTACTCCAAGGACCTGTCTAAAAGCCCTCCTGGGCCTGGGAGATAGCTCAGGGGATAAAGGCACTTGCCACTAAGCCTGAAAACCTAAGCTCTAACCCTGCAACCCAAAAGAAACAGCTGATTCCTGAAAGTTTTCTTCTGATCTTCACAGTCATATATACCTGCCAGCCACCAAATAAATAAATGTAATTAAAGCATCCTTCCTTCTGAAGGCTGAGTCCAGTAAGTTAATGGAAATCCAGAGATAACTCTGCATATATTTATACATGTTGACTTGGATCTTTTTAAAGTAAGTTTAGTGAATACTAATATCTTACAATGAAATCTCACAACTGTAACTGCAAAACAAAAATTATGCTCTTGCAAAATGTTTGGGAGGCTCGGTATGGTAGCATATAACTTTAGTCCCAGCAACAGAGAGGCAGAGGCAGGCAGATCTCCATGAGATGGAGGCCAGCTAAGGCTACAAGGGAACTTTGTCTCAAAAATCAACAACTGCCAAAATAAAACAAGAGAAAAGAGAAAAGAAGAAAGAGAAAAAAATAGAAAAGAAAATAAAGCAAGAAAAAGAAATGGCTGGGGGCTAGGTGTGATGGCAGAGGCAGCCAGATCCTGTGAGATCAAGGCCAGCCTGGTCTGCATATCGCATTCCAGTCCAGCTAGGAATACACAGAGACCCTATCTAAAAAAGCTAAAAGAAGCTGGCATGGTCACGCACGCCTTTAATCCCAACACTTGGGAGGCAGAGCCAGGCAGATCTCTGTGAGTTCAAGGACAGCCTGGTGTACAGAGCAAGCTCCACGCCAGCTGGGACTAAAGGGAGACCCTGTCTCAAAAAAAAAGACACAAAAAAAATTCCTAAAAGAAAGGAAAGGAGGGAGGGAGGATGGACTGGGGGGTCGGGGTGGGGGTAGAGAGCTGGTTCATTAGTTGAGAGTGCTTGCTGCTTTCCCAGAGGAGCTGAGTGTGGTTCCCAGAATGCACATCACATAGTTCCTAGCTCCCTTAACTAAAATGGTGGGAGGTTGGCTCAGCAGTTAAGAGCATTTGCTGCTCTTGCGGAGATGTTGAGTTCAGGTTCCAGCACCCATATCAGGCAGCTCACAACTACCTATAACTCCAGCTCCAGGGATCCAACACCCTCTTCTGGTTTCCATGGGCACACATGTACACATAATAAAAAATAAATAGGGCCGGAGAGATGGCTCAGCTGTTAAGAGCGCTGACTGCTCTTGCAGAGGACCCGGGTTCGATCCCTAGCACCCACATGGCGGCTAAGAACTGTCTTTAACTCCAGATCCAGAGGAATCTAATGCCTCTTCTGACCTCTGCGGCATTGCATGACACTGGTGCACCAACCTACATGCAGACAGTACACTCACACACATAAAAAATAATAAATAATTAAATAATTTAAATAAATAAACCTTTAAAAAAAAAAAAAACTAGTGCTCCCTTTAGCAACACATACACTACAATTGGAACAGTCCAGAGGTTAGCATGGCCCCCACAAGGACAACCCACAGATTCATGGAGTGTTTCTTTTTATCTAGAGAGCTGTTCTGAAGTTAAGAGAACTTGCTGCTCTCACAGAGGAAACAGGTTCAGTTCCCAGCACCCACATGACAGCTAACAACTGTCCATACACATAAAATTAGTCTTAAGGAAGGAGCCGGGCGTTGTGGCACATGCCTTTAATCCCAGCATTCTGGAAGCAGAGGCAGGTGGATCTCTGTGAGTTCAAGGCCAGCCTGGTCTACAGAGCGAGTTCCAGGACAGCTGGGACTAAAGGGAGACCCTGTCTCGAAAAGACCAAAAAAAAAAAAAAATCTCAAGGAAGGAAGGAAAGGAGAGAGGGAGGGAGAGAGGGAGGGAGAGAGGGAGGGAAATTGTTAGGCCAGCAACATGGCTCAAGCGCCACACACACACCATGGCACATGCGCCCACACACATACGCAATAATAATAAGTTGAAAAAAAGGAGCTTGTGGAGGCTGGAGTCTCATCAGTTAAGAGGACTTGCTCTTCCAGAGGACCTGGGTTTGATTTTCAGTACCCACCATAGTAGCTAGCACCTGTCTTTAACTTCATCTCCAGGGATCCGATGTCTTCCTCTGGCCTCCATGGGAATTACATGCATGTGGTATACTTACATACATGTAAGCAAAACACTCATAAAATAAATGTTTTTATTGAATTTTTTATGTGTTTCATACATAATTTCAGTCTGTCTTAATCACCGTTATACCCACTTCTCCCTTGGTGCCATCCCTCTACACCCACCCCAGAGTGCGCGCCTACTGTCATCCTGCTAGACTCCATTGTGCCAGTCACTCTCCCTGCTCACTCCTCAGTGCCTGCTCCTCCCCGAGCTCTAGTCAGCCTATCCGGAGTCTCTCTTCTAAAGAAGGCCAGGTCTTCCTCACCTGACCACCATCCACTGCCAGTATCTCCTCAGCCAAGGTGGGGCTCTGCTGCCCGTTTCTACAGTTCTGTGCTGGATTTTTGTCCAGCTGAGCTTTCGTGGACTTGCGTATGCCAATACCAGTGATGTAGATTCATATGAACAGGGTCCCAGGAGCTTGTAGGATTCCTTTCCATTTGGTCTTGCACTACCTCCCTGGCTCTTACAATCTTTCTGCCCCCTCTTCCACAATATTCCCTGAGCCCTGGGTGGGTGAAGTTGAATATAGGTGACCTGTCCATGGAAACACATTTTGTAGACTCCTACTCTTCACCATTTGGGTTCCTGGTCTCCTCTTGCATGGAGGAGCTTCCTTAACAGGAGAGAGTGAAGAGGTGGTTAATGCCTTCTTGGGCCCTTGTTCTATGGTGCTTGGGTCTTGTGTGAAAAGGTTTTTTTAATGTTAAGATTTTGGAAACAGTGGCAAGTGACTGTAGATTCCAGCAACTCGGGAAGTTGAAATAGGAAAACTGTTTTAGTTCAAGGCCAGTGTAGACAACACAGTAAGAATCTATTGAAGAAAAGGAAGAAATCTAAGACTTAAATAATCTCTGTCAATCTGAAGTGACTAATATATTGTTAAGTATAGAGTATTGTTGAAATTGTATCTTAGCCGGGCGTGGTGGTGCACGCCTTTAATCCCAGCACTTGGGAGGCAGAGGCAGGCAGATCTCTGTGAGTTCAAGGCCATCCTGGTCTACAGAGTGAGTTCCAGGACAGCTTGGGCTACAGGGAGACCCTGTCTCAAAAAGACCAAAAAAAAAAAAAAATCCTTTAAAGGTTTTTGGAGAGGTGGCTCAGTGGTTAAGAGGTCCAGGTACATAAAAATAAAAGTAGATAAATCCAAGCAAAAAAAGCAGAGATAGGTGGATCTCTGTGGGTTCAAGGCCGGCCTTGTCTACAGAGCGAGCTCCAGGACACCTGGTACTAAAAGGGAGACCCTGTCTCAAAAATACCAAAAAAAGCATAAAACCAAAAAGGAAAATAAAACAACAAACCACACACACACACACACACACACACACAAAAGAAAGGAAGGAAGGAAGGAAGGAAGGAAGGAAGGAAGGAAGGAAGGAAAGAAGAAAAAGAAAAAGAAAGAAAGAAAGAAATTGTATCTTAAAAAAATTGTATCTTTTCAGGGCCAGAGGGATGGCTCATTGGTTACTCTTACAAAGGGCCTGGGTTCGATTCCCAGCACCCACATGGTGTAACTCCAGTTCCAGGGGATCTGACTCCCTTCTCTGACCTCTGTGGGCATTGCATGACACAGGTGCAGGCAATATATTAAAAATCTTTTGGAGTGCACAGAGCTTAGATCGGGGATTTCCCAGGACCACCTGAAGTACAGGTAAATGGATGGAGCTAGAAGA
>VZQC01000081.1:296066-381066 GCA_009823505.1 Rhizomys pruinosus | reverse complement strand
CCTTGCATGAGCTTCCCCTTGAGCAGTCCGAGTGCTCCCTGCCCAGCAGAGCACGGTGCCCTTGCATGAGCTTCCCCTTGAGCAGTCCGAGTNCACCTGGCCAACTTTTTTTTTCTATAAATAAATATTTTAAATTAATTTTTAAATTTTTATTTTTTGAATTTTTTATTTATTTTTTATTTTATTTAATTTATTCATTTATGTGTATGAATGTATTATCTGCATGTAGGTTTGTGCACCCCTGTCGTGCAATGCCTTGGAGGTCAGAAGAGGGCGTCGGATTCCCCTGGAACTGGAGTTCTCCTGGAATTGGAGTTACAGACGGTTCTCAGCCGCCATGTGGGTGCTGGGGATCGAACCCAGGTCCTCTGTAAGAGCAGTCGGCGCTCTTAACCGCTAGGCCATCTCTGCAGCCCCTAATTTTTAAAATTTTAAATAAGGGACTGGAGAGATGGCTCAGCGATTAAGAGCACTCGTGCTCTTGCAGAGGGTCTGGGTTTGATTCCCAGCACCCACATGGTGGCTAACAAGGGTCCATAATTCGAGTCCCAGGGGATCTGATGCCTTCTTCTGATTTCCAAGGGCATGACATGAGTCCACGTACAGACATCCATGAAACACACTCATACACATAAAATAATAAAGTATTATTTTATTTGGGGGTTTTTTTGTTTTAATTTTTTAAATAAAGTACCTGAAATACCCCAAACTTTGACTTATAATGCTTTTTTTGTTAATGTTCCACTTGATGTAATAGGTGTTGTTTTTCCCACTTCACACGAATAAGCAAGCACCCAAAGCCTTGTAGGTCACAGAACAGGATGTGGCTCACCACCAGCTTCAAGCAGGCTCCTTGGCTTTTGGGTCCTGCACTCATTTTCGCCATGTGGCAGTCTGTGTTAACAGTCTGCACTGAGACCCTGGAGTCTGCGTTAGCGGTCTGCGCTGAGACCCCGGGGTCTGCGGTAGCGGTCTGCGCTGAGACCCCGGGGTCTGCGGTAGCGGTCTGCGCTGAGACCCCGGGGTCTGCGTTAGTGGTCTGCGCTGAGACCCCGGGGTCTGCGTTAGCGGTCCGCGCTGAGACCTTGGAGTCTTTTCTGACACTTCCTTTCTCTCCCATCCCAGTCAATCCTGCAGTGTATCCTATCCAGGCTTCAGAATTTACCCGCACCACGTTGGTCTCACTGCAGCCTGCCCTGCCCCTCCTCCTTTAACCAGCCTCTCCTTTCGTTGGGGTAATTGCAGGGTCTTTCTGTTTCCAGTTTTGAGAACAGCCAGAGTAATGTCACTTTTCTGCTCAGACTCACTGATGACTTCCACCGCCTTTCAAGATAAAGTTCAAAGTCATTCAGCACTACTTTTGTTGTTGTTTTGAGACGGTCTCACTTTGTAGCCCAGGCTGGCCTGGAATTCTGTGTGGTCTAGACTAGCCTTAAACCCTGGGCTGTCCTCTGGTTCGCCTTCTTCCCAGACTTCT
Organism: Rhizomys pruinosus; assembly: GCA_009823505.1. NCBI lineage: Eukaryota > Metazoa > Chordata > Mammalia > Rodentia > Spalacidae > Rhizomys > Rhizomys pruinosus. Next base: position 379,589 of record VZQC01000081.1, on the reverse strand, counting down.
GTGCTTCTGCTCTCAGTGCGCCCTCTCTCTCCCCGGTGCCAGGTGAGCTGCCCCTCACTTCGAAGATCTTCCCTGCTGTCATGGCCAGGCAGCTCTTCTCTGGCCATCCTGTCATATGCATTTCTGTCTTCTCCTTGCAGTCTTTCCTGTTCCCATCCCCCAAGTTACCTCTCTCACTCTCTCTCTCTCTCTCTCTCTCTCTCTCTCTCTTTCAATATTTTTTTTTTAATTTATTTTCGTATGTATATGAATGTACTATCTGCATGCAGGTTTGTGCACCCGTGTCGTGCAATGCCACGGAGGTCAGAAGAGGGTCTCAGATTCCCCTGGAACTGGAGTTCTCCTGGAATTGGAGTTTCAGACGGTTCTCAGCCACCATGCGGGTGCTGGGGATCGAACCTGGGTCTTCTGCAAGAGTGGTTGGCGCTCTTAACCGCTAGGCCATCTCTCCAGCCCTCTCTCAATAATTTTGATTACATTTATTTATTTGGGAGAGGGGCATGCCATGACACACATGGAGGTCAGAGGTCAGCTTCGTGGAATTGTTCCACCTTCATGTGCTCTCACTCTGGGTTCCTGGGCTCGCATAGAATGCATCTTTAAGCCGGGTGTGGTGGTACATGCCTTTAATCCTAGCACTTGGGAGACAGAGGCAGGTGGATCTTTGTGAGTTCAAGGCCAGCCTGGTCTACAGAGTGAGTTCCAGGACAGCCGGGACTACAGGGAGACCCTGTCTTAAAAAAAAAAAAAAAAAAAAAAAAAAAGAAGAATGCATCTTTATCCAATAAACCATCTTGTTGGCCCCTAACTTAACTTCTCATATATAGGGAGTCAAAAACATGAACACACACACACATTTAAAAACTTTCTTTTTGAGACAGGTTCCCCCTGTAGTCCCAGCTGTCCTGGAATTCACTATGTAGACCAGGCTGGGCTTGAACTCAGAGATATGCCTGCCTCTGCCTCCTGAATGCTGGGATTAAAGGCTGCTATCCACCATGTGAGTGCTGAGAATTGAACCCAGGTCCTCTGCAAGAGCACCCAGTGGTCTTAACCACTGAGCGATCTCTCCAGCCCCAAGAACGTAAATTTAAACATTATTGGAAGAGTCCAGAATCTTTGTCAATCATTTTGCATCCTCTCAGAGTGATCGTGGATCTCCAGATATTTAATTTCCTTGCTGTATTTTAGAGAAGAAATGACTCTCAAAAGTGACTTATGCTTGGTGTAATGGTACACACCTTTATTTTTTTTCTTATATTCTTTATTTTTTTAACAATAATTTATGAGTACAAGCATCCTTCATGTAAAACCAATTTGCAGATGGTGCACACCTTTAATCCCAGCATTCAGGAGGCAGAGGCAGGCAGATCTCTGTGAGTTCAAGCCCAGCCTGGGCGACCCTGTCTCAAAAAAAAAAAAAAAAAAAAAAAAAGTGACTTTTCTGTTTAGAAATCTAGGAGTGCTGACTTATCACTACAGGACATTTGTTATGCTGGGTATTGGTTTCTCCCCTAATATTAGCATTTGGGCAGTTATTTATCTGCTGATGTCATTAGGCAAGCTTTCTACTCCAGACTTAATAGCTCTTAGTAAATATTCATTAAACTCCCCAGTTCCGGTCAGTGGCACTGGATATGGTACAGTGCAGAATATCCGCACAGGGTGATGGTGCTGGACTCCCGCCCTGCAGAAGTTCTTAGAATACAGATAGGCAAACCCGTGAAGAATCTGAGAGCTGAATGTTGTTCTAGAGTCAGCAGACTAGGAAACAAAGGGCTGCAGGTTCTCTGGTGTGAACTCTCCTTGTTGACGTGTGTGCTCAAATTGTTTCGGTGCAGAAGCCCCTCCTGTGACAACTCTGCACATGTAGTCTTTATAAAGTGGCTTCTTGGGGCTGCAGAGATGGCCTAGCAGTTAAGAGCGCCGACCGCTCTTACAGAGGACCCGGGTTCGATCCCCAGCACCCACATGGCGGCCAAGAAGCGTCTGAAACTCTAATTCCAGGAGAACTCCAGTTCCAGGGGAATCCAAGACCCTCTTCTGACCTCCGCGGCATTGCACAACATGGGTGCACAGACCTGCATGCAGACAGTACATTCATACACATACATAAATAAAAAAAAAAAAAGTAATAAAGTGGCTTCTTGTGATGAGGATACACTGCACATGTGATCAACAAGGCATCCGATGTCATTAGCAATCAATTGACAAGATCTCTCTCCTTCCCTTTCCTCTGTTACAGTGTTGTGAGTCCGATAGATGGGAAGTCCATGGAATCCATAACGAACGTGAAGATATTCCACGGATCAGAGTATAAAGCCAATGGAAAAGTAATCCGATGGACAGAGGTGAGGAGTGGGACCCATGCCTGACCAGCTTTCAGCACAACTTTCTGCGAGGCTAAGAGGCTTACTCTTGGCTAATTCTGAAAGAATAAGTTGGCCAAGCAAGACGGATCAGTGGGTAAAGAAGGCAGTGCCGGAAGAAAGCCTGACAACCTGGGGTCATTCCCCGGGACCCACATGGTGGACGGAGAGAACCTGCTAACATTCTAACATGCTCTGTGGCATGTGTGTGCCAACACACAGAACAACACTTGCGCAGATAGATAGATAGATAGATAGATAGATAGATAGATAGATAGATAGATAGATAGATAATAGATAGATGGATGGATGGTAAGTAGATGGTAGATAGATGGTAGATTGGTAGATAGATGATAGATGGTAGATAGATGATGGATTGATAGATGATATAGATAGATAGATAGATAGATAGATAGATAGATAGATGATGGATAGATGGATACATATAGATGGATGATAGATGATAGATGATAGATAGATAGATGAATGTAAAAAAACTGAAGGGAAGGGGCTGGAGAGATGGCTCAGCGGTTAAGAGCACCAACTGCTCTTGCAGAGAACCTGGGTTCGATTCCCAGCACCCACATGGCAGCTAAGAACTGTCTTTAAGCTGGGTATGGTGGTGCACGCCTTTAATCCCAGCACTCGGGAGGCAGAGGCAGGCAGATCTTTGTGAGTTCAAGGCCAGCCTGATCTACAGAGTGAGTTCCAGGACAGCTCGGGCTATAGGGAGACCCTGTCTCAAACAAAACAAAACAAAACAAAAAAAACCTGAAAGGAAATGTCTCCCTGAAGAAAAGCTTCATTTACTTTCTTTTTTTTTTTTTTAATTTTTTATTTATTTCTGTATGTGTAGAAATGTACTGTCTGCATGCAGGTTTGTGCACCCGTGTCGTGCAATGCCGCGGAGGTCAGAAGAGGGTGTCGGATTCCCCTGGAACTGCAGTTTTTGTTTGTTTATGAGTGTACTGTCTGCATGTAGGTTGGTGCACCTGTCGTGCAGTGCCGTGGAGGTCAGAAGAGGGTGTCGGATTCCCCTGGAACTGGAGTTAAAGATGGTTCTTAGCCGCCATGTGGGTGCTGGGGATCAAACCTGGGTCCTCTGCAAAAGCAGTTGGTGCTCTTAACCACTAGGCCAATAGCCAAAACAACCCTGAGTGAAAAGAACAATACAGGGGGGATCTCTATACCAGACTTCAAACTATAGTACAGGGCTATAGTCATAAAAACAGCCTGGTACTGGCACAAAAACAGACCTGTTGACCAATGGAACAAAACTGAAGATCCAAACTTAAGCACATACAATTTCAGCCATCTCATATTTGACAAGGAGGCCAAGAAGACACAATGGAGGAAAGACAGCATCTTCAGCAAGTGGTGTTGGCAAAACTGGATCACCACTTGTAGAAGAATGAAATTAAACCCCTACCTCTCGCCCTGTACAAAAGTCAACTCCAGATGGATTAAAGACCTCAATCTCTGAAACCCCAAACTCTGAAGGCGATAGAAGAAAAAGTTGGCAGCAGACTACAAGACATAGGCAAAGGGAAAGACTTCCTAAATCAGATAGCAGCTGTGCAAGAATTAAGGTTGACAATTGACAAATGGGACCTCATTAAACTCAAAAGCTTCTATACATCAAAAGAAACACTCAAGGAAGTGAAGAGAAAACCACAGAGTGGGAGGAAACCTTCACCACAGATACATCTGACAAAGCACTGATTTCCAGAGTATATAAACTACTCAAAAAACAAAGAAGAAAACAAATGACCCACTCAATAGATGGAGCAAAGAACTCAACAGAGACTTCACAAGTGAGGAATTAGAGATGGCTAAGAAACACCTTAAGAAGTGTTAAATGAGCCGGGCGTGGTGGCGCACGCCTTTAATCCCAGCACTTGGGAGGCAGAGGCAGGCGGATCTTTGTGAGTTCAAGGCCAGCCTGGTCTACAATGTGAGTTCCAGGACAGCTGGGGCTACAGGGAGACCCTGTCTCAAAAAAAACAAAAAAAAAAAAAAAAAAATAGACTTTTCGCCAGGCATTATAGCTCACGCCTTTAATCTCAACACTTGGGAAGCAGAGACAGGTGGAGAATCTCTCTAAGTTCAAGGCCAGCCTGGTATACATAGTGAGTTCCAGGGCTGCTGAGGATACAGGAAGACTTTGTCTAAAAAAAATAAAAATAAAAAGGAGACATTTCACAGTGTTAAGTAATTTGTTACAAATTAGAAGGCGAGCTGGGTGCAGGCCTTGAGATGAGGATGAAGCTGTCTGAATTCTTTAAGCCAGCCAGAGCTATATAGTAAGACCCTTTCTCAAAAAACAAGTAATAATAGGTTTCCAATTCAAAGGCACATCTGGCCAACTCTTTTTTTTTTTGGTCTTTTTGAGACAGGGTCTCCCTGTAGCCACAGCTGCCCTGGAACTCACTCTGTAGACCAGGCTGGCCTTGAACTCACAAAGATCCACCTGCCTCTGCCTCCCAAGTGCTAGGATTAAAGGTGTGCGCCACCACGCCTGGCCTGGCCAACTCTTAAGCTACTAGCCAGATGTGCCAGCATGTTCCTGTAGTCCCAGCATATGGGAGGTTGAGTCAGGGAGATCACAAATTTGAGGCCAGCTTAGGCTACCAAGATCCTGTACCATTTACAAAAACAAAAAACCCAAAAAAATCGTTGCCCAGTAACATGCAGACTGCATCACAGGTTCATTTGGGATGAAATCAGGGCTAGGGCCATTTGAGTGTTCACTATCAAGTAGATCAAGTTTCTTTTCAGAGGGGGCTAGAGAGATGGCTCAGCGGTTAAGAGCACCAACTACTCTTGCAGAGGACCCAGGTTCGATTCCCAGTACCCAAATGGTGGCTGGGAACCGTCTTTAATTCAGGTGCACCAACTTACATGCAGATAGTACACTCATACACATAAAGTAATTTTTTAAAAAGTTTCTTTTCAGAATAAAGAGGTAGATTCTAAGCTTCCTGATTGCTTTTGGGGTTTGTTTGTTTGTTTGGTCTTTTTGAGACAGGGTCTCTCTGTAACCCCAGCCAGCTTGGAAATCACTATGTAGACCAGGCTGGCCTTGAACTCACAGAGATCCACCTGCCTTTGCTGGGATTAAAGGCATGCAACCACACCCAGCTCACACATAATTTTTAAAATCTTTATTATTAATTATTAATTATTATTATTATTATTGCTGAGGAGGGGTGGCTTGTGCCCCAGTTCAGAAGACAACGTTCAGGGGTTGGTTCTTCCTCCCACTATGGGTTCCAGGGATAAAACTCAAGTTACCAGGCTTGCACAGCAAACACCTTCCCTACTGAGCCATCTTGCCAGAGTCTCAGAGCTGGTTTGTGGCTCTCCAGGCCCTTCATACGAAGCTCCATGTTTTCACATTCACTCAGGACTTTTTTTTTTTTTGGTCTTTTTGAGACAGGGTCTCCCTGTAGCCCCAGCTGTCCCAGAACTCTCTATGTAGACCAGGCTGGCCTATGTAGATCAGCCTGCCTCTGCCTCCCTAGTGCTGGGATTAAAGGCACCACCACACTCCGCCACTCAGGGCTTTTTAGCTGCTTTTTTTAAACTTTTTTTTATTCATTTATTTATGTGTATGAATGTACTATCTGCATGTAGGTTTGTGCACCTGTGTCGTGCAATGCCGTGGAGGTCAGAAGAGGGCGTCGGATTCCCCTGGAACTGGAGTTAAAGATGGTTCTCAGCCGCCATGTGGGTGCTGGGCATCGAACCTGGGTCCTCTGCAAAAGCAGTTGGTGCTCTTAACCACTAGGCCAATAGCCAAAACAACCCTGAGTGAAAAGAACAATACAGGGGGGATCTCTATACCAGACTTCAAACTATAGTACAGGGCTATAGTCATAAAAACAGCCTGGTACTGGCACAAAAACAGACCTGTTGACCAATGGAACAAAACTGAAGATCCAAACTTAAGCACATACAATTTCAGCCATCTCATATTTGACAAGGAGGCCAAGAAGACACAATGGAGGAAAGACAGCATCTTCAGCAAGTGGTGTTGGCAAAACTGGATCACCACTTGTAGAAGAATGAAATTAAACCCCTACCTCTCGCCCTGTACAAAAGTCAACTCCAGATGGATTAAAGACCTCAATCTCTGAAACCCCAAACTCTGAAGGCGATAGAAGAAAAAGTTGGCAGCAGACTACAAGACATAGGCAAAGGGAAAGACTTCCTAAATCAGATAGCAGCTGTGCAAGAATTAAGGTTGACAATTGACAAATGGGACCTCATTAAACTCAAAAGCTTCTATACATCAAAAGAAACACTCAAGGAAGTGAAGAGAAAACCACAGAGTGGGAGGAAACCTTCACCACAGATACATCTGACAAAGCACTGATTTCCAGAGTATATAAACTACTCAAAAAACAAAGAAGAAAACAAATGACCCACTCAATAGATGGAGCAAAGAACTCAACAGAGACTTCACAAGTGAGGAATTAGAGATGGCTGAGAAACACCTTAAGAAGTGTTCAACATCACTAATCATTAAGGAAATGCAAATCAAAACCACTTTAAGATATCATCTTACTCCAATAAGACTGGCTAGGATCAAGAAAACAAATGATACCAAGTGCTGGAGAGGTTGTGGGGAAAGGGGAACACTCATCCACTGCTGGTGGGAATGTAAACTCGTACAGCCACTATGGAAAGCAGTGTGGAGAACCCTTGGAAGACTTGGAATGAACTTGCCACCCGACCCAGCCATACCACTCCTGGGCATGTACCCTCAAGACTCATCTTACTGCAGAGATACATGCACAGCCATGTTTATTGCAGCTCTCTTCACAATAGCAAGGAGCTGGAACCAACCCAAATGCCCCTCAACTGATGAGTGGATAGAGAAAATGTGGTACATCTACACAATGGAGTTCTATGCAGCGGTAAAGAAAGATGACATCATGAGCTTTGCAGGTAATGGCTAGAGCTAGAAGACATCATGCTGAGTGAAGTAACACAGTCCCAGAAAAACAAACGACAAATGGTATCCCTCATCTGTGGATGCTAGTGCCAATTACCTAATAGTATGGCAAACTGAGCAACATCAATGTGATCTGAAAACAACTGTGCTCTTATATTGTGAATCCCTTTAAAAAATAAACAAAAATAAATAAATAAATAAAATAAAAAATCTAAAAAAAAACAAAACCAGTAGGCCATCTCTCCAGCCCTTAGTTGCTTATTTATAATAATCATCCCTGGGGGTTGGAGAGATGGCCTAGCGATTAAGAGCGCCGACCACTCTTGCAGAGGACCCGGGTTCGATCCGCAGCACCCACATGGTGGCCAAGAACCATCTGAAACTCCAATTCCAGGAGAACTCCAGTTCCAGGGGAATCCGACATCCTCTTCTGACCTCTGCGGCATTGCACGACACGGGTGCACAGACTTGCGTGCAAACACTACATTCATATACATACAGAAAAAAATAATCATCATCCCTTTGACATGTTGAGCAGTACAGCGTCTGGGATATATAAAACCTTTTTTTTAATTGATGTGTTTCTTTTTTTTTTTTTTTGGTCTTTTCGAGACAGGGTCTCCCTGTAGCCCCAGGTATCCTGGAACTCACTCTGTAGACCAGGCTGGCCTTGAATTCACAAAGATCCGCCTGCCTCTGCCTCCCGAGTGCTAGGATTAAAGGCGTGTGCCACCACGCCCAGCTTGATGTGTTTCTTAAAGATTTTTCATTATGCATGTGCGGGAGCAGGTACACTCGAGTGCGGGTATCTGCCACAGACACCAGAAGCATAGGCTCCCCTCATGCTAGTTAGAGGTGGTTGTGAGCCACCCAGGATGTGGGTGCTGGGAACTCATGGCCGTATCTCCAGCCTGGGTCTAGTTTATGAATTACTTCTCTTTCCTCCTTTTCACTCCACTAACTTCGTAAGGTGGAAGCTACTCATCCATCGTGGAAGAGCAAATAGACTAGGACTTTGTAATGGACAGCCCAGCTGCAGTCTCCTGACTCCACCCTTTCTGGAGCGTCCAGCATGCCGGGCCCTGAGCTGTCCCCATGCTAGCTTTTTTCTTTTGCTTGTCTGTTTATTCGTTTTATAGATTTGTTTTTTTTAGTGGTGGCAGTCCAGGACATTGAACCGAGGGCCTCATGTCAGCTAAGCAAGTGCTCTACCGTTGAGCTCAAGGCTCAGCCTCCTTACCGTTCTTGGCATAAGCCTCTTTGAGCAGCATATTGGGGATTGGTATAACAATATATAACTGTTGTATATTTACATTTCTTTTTGTCTTTTGTTGTTTATACTTTATGAAATCCAGAGAGGACAGGCAGGTGCTTTCCATAGTCACAATGGCAAGATAGGCATTGTGAAGTCCTATGAAAGCCAGGTAGCGCGATGCACACTGTAGACCTACATGGAATTTCTGTGAGGAATGCTGTCCGGGGCCAACCTGATCTACAGTGCAGGGCTGCACAGGAGAAATTCTGTAGGGGGGGGGAGGGATGGACGGATGGACGGATGGACGGATGAACCAACCGAGCAAGTGAGCAATCAGGTCCTATGAGCCAACAAGATGGCTATGAGCCAACAAGATGGCTCAGCAGGTAAAGTGCTTGTCACAAAGACTGCTGATCTCAATTCGGTCCCAGAAATTCACAGAAAGGGAGATGGAGAGAACTGACTCCACAGTGTCCTCTGACACGTGGTGAGGCACTTGTGATGGGTCTCTCACTGGCCTGGAGCTCATGAATTAGGCTGGATAGGTTGCAAGTGAATCCAGGTATCCTCCATCTCCACCTCCTAGCACCTGATCGCAGATGACTCAGCACCCCAGCAACTGGATCGCAGGTGCACACCGTACCCCAGCACCTGGATTGCAGGTGCACACCACACTCCAGCACCGGTCACAGGTGCACACTGCACCCCAGCACCTGGATCGCAGGAGCACACTGCACCCCAGCACCTGGATCGCAGGTGCACACTGCATCCCAACACCTGGATCGCAAGTGCACACCGCACCCCAGCACCGGTTACAGATGCACACTGTACCCCAGCACCTCGATCGCAGATGCACACCACACTCCGATTGCGGATGCACACTACACTGCAGCACCTGATCTCAGATGCACACCGCAACCCAGCATTTTTCTTTGGGTTCTGGGGATCGAACTCAGGCCTTCATCATACAAGGCAAATGCTTATATCAGTTGAGCTATCACCCAAGCCCAGGAAATGATTTCAAGTCCTTTAATCTCTAGGCCTGAATTGGAGAGATAGCTCGGTAGTTAAGAACACCATGTGTCCTGGCAGAGAACCCAGGTTAGAGTCCCACCAGCAGCTAACAACCATCCATAACTCTAGCACCAGGGCATCTGATGGGCAGTGCACCACCTGGATGCGGCTACATACATGTAGCCATAACACTCATACACAAAGTAAAACAACCTGAGTTTGGTAGTTTGACTCCTGTAGTCTCAACCATTGGAAAACTGAAATTAGCCTGCGAAGCCTAGCAAGAGCCTATGCCAAATTTGGGGGTTGGAAGGCTGGAGAGATGCTCAGCAGTCAAGAGCACTGGCTCCTCTCACAGAGGACCCAGGTTCAGTTCCCAACACACGCATGGTGGCTAACAACCGTCTGTAACACCAGTTTGAGAGGATCAGATAACCTTCTGACCTCCATGGGCATTGCACTTACATACATGCAGGCAGTATGCTCAAATATATAAAATTAAGAATTTTTTTTTTTTTTGGTCTTTTCGAGACAGGGTCTCCATGTAGCCCCAGCTGGCCTGGAACTCACTCTGTAGACCAGGCTGGCCTTGAACTCACAAAGATCCACCTGCCTCTGCCTCCCAAGTGCTCGGATCAAAGGTGTGCGCCACCACGCCCAGCTCAAGAATTGTTTTTAGGGGCTGGAGAGATAGCCTAGCGGTTAAGAGCACCTACTACTCTTGCAGAGGACTTGGGTTCGATCCCCAGCACCCACATGGCAGCTAAGAACCGTCTGTAACTCCAATTCCAGGAGAACTCCAGTTCCAGGGGAATCCGACACCCTCTTCTGACCTCCACGGCATTGCATGACACCGGTGCACAGACCTGCATGCAGACAGTACATTCATACACATACAAAAATAAATAAAATTAAAAGAATTGTTTTTAATTGAGGGATTGGGGCCGACCCTTTGTTTGAAGAGCTTGCTCATGCCCTTCCTCTGTGTAACTTGGTGTGGGGCCTTTCAGATCCAGCCTTTCTGTTTTGGCCTGGTTGTGACTCAGTGTATGGCACTCTATGAACACAGCCCCACAGCGGAGGGCCATTTGGTAAGAAAGGCTCTGAGCACCGGGCATGGTGGCCACTCTTTTAATCCAAGCACTTGGGAGGCAGAGGCAGGTGATCTCTGAGTTCCAGGCCAGCCTGGTTGTCCATATACTGAGTTCTATGCCAGCTGGGGCTATAGAGAGTCCCAGTCTCAAAAAGACACACACACACAAAAAGTGTGTGTGTATGTGTGTGTGTGTGACAGGTGGTATGCGGCAGGTGTGTGCAGAGGTCAGAGGTCAGCCTTATGGAGCAGGTTCTTTCTACCTTGACATGGGCTCTGCGGACAGCGCAGTGGGCAGCACGAGCTGCTCACCCACTGGGCTGTCCCTCTCCCCCTGGCAGGCCTTTTCCTCCCAAGGACTTTATTGTACCCTATTTCTGTCAGATCGTCTTGTACGTCTTGGAGAGTCAGGTGCTTAAGGACAGAGCATTGATCTGCTCGTTCTTAATTCTGGGCTGAAGGTGAGATATGTCTCTTGTCTGGGGAACAGGTATTTTTCCTGGAGAGCGATGAGCAGCACACCTGCCTGAGCGACCCTGCAGATCACAGCAGACTGACGGAGCAGGTGGCCAGGGCCTTCTGCCTCGCTCTCTGCCCGCACCTGAAGCTCCTCAAGGAGGACGGAACGACCAAACTGGGACTGCGGGTGACACTGGATTCAGATCAGGTGAGAAACAGCTTGGGGCCTTGGGAAACTGGCCGTGAGAGGCATCTGTGCTCATTCGCTGCTCTGGCTATGTAGATTCTCATCTGAGCTCCCCGCGGTGACGCACCACGTGCTTCCTGCTCAGGTCGCTACAGCCATTTCTTTCTCTTTTTTTATATTTTACTTATTATTTTTATTTTGTGTTTGTGAGTGTATTGCTTGCATATGTGTAAGTGTCATGCAGTGCCCGTGGAGGTCAGAAGAGACCTCGGATCCCCTGAAACTGCAGTTGCTGGGAATTGAACCCAGGTCTTCTGCAAGAGCAGCCAGTTCCTTAACCGCTGGGCCATCTCTCCAGCTATGGTCTCTTCACCTGTGTGTACTGAAGGAGCCGCCTGCCTGCCTTCCTCCTGTTGGATAGCAAGGACACTGTGAGGTCCTGCTGCCTGTGACTAGTGTGTCACCTGTGCGAGTTCTCAGCTCTCCTGTGAGGAATGCCTGCATCCTCTGGGCACTTCCTCGTGCCCCAGCCTTCTCTTGGCTCCGCTGCCCTGAGCATCTGCTGCCTGGGTGCTGCAGTGCCTCCCTCTGTGCCAACCTCTCCAGTCTGCACGCTCCTTTTGGATTGTGGATGCCTGTGGCAGGTCCGGACCCAAGTTGATGCTTGCAATTCACCAGAAGTCGCTTCGTCCTCAACTCTGTAGCTGAGTCATTAGAAATAGTGTGGGCTTTCTGGGCATGATGGCGCACGCCTTTAATCCTAGCACTTGGGAGGCAGAGGCAGGCGGATCTTTGTGAGTTCAAGGCCAGCCTGGTCTACAGAGTGAGTTCCAGGACAGCTTTTTTTGTCTCGAAAAGGCAAAAAAAAAAAAAAAAAAAAAAAAGAAAGAAAGAAAAAGAAATAGTGTGGGCTCTTGAGTTGCTGCTCCTTCTGAGCCAGTCATTAATTCTACCTCAAAGCTTCTCTGGCCCGAGTGATTACATGAGGGAAGGTCTAGGTTCCTTGGTGCAAAATTAATCAAATAGACTATTGGGGCAAAGTGAAAGGTTCTGTGTCTGCCTTCATCTCCTCACTGGGCATCAGTCAGCTGGTGTTTATTTTCACTTAAGGTCCTAGCCTGTGCTGCAAGAAAACATGTGGGGCTGAGGATGCAGCTCAGTTGCAGGTGCCTGCCAGGCCTGCAGGAAGCCTGGAACCAGTCCCCAGCAGCACAGGAACTAAGCGCGGCGGTGCGTGCCTGTGAGCTCTGCCCCCTGGAGGTGGAGGTTGGAAGAGCAGGTTTAGGGTCATACTTGGTATATAACAAGTTTGAGGCCCATCAGATCTCTTTGAGACCCTGTCTCAAAACCAGAAACTCGGGCTGTCAAGATGGCTCACTGGTAAGCCTACCACCAAGCCTGACAGCAGTTTGATCCCCAGAATCTGTGTGCATGGTGGAAGGAGAGAGCCAACCTCTACACATTGTCCTCTGATCTCCACATGTACGTGTGACACATGCACATGTATGTCTCCATACACATAGATACACACAAGTTAATTTAAAAAATGACATCCAGGGGGCTGGAGAAATGGCCTAGCGGTTAAGAGCACCGACCGCTCTTACAGAGGACCCGGGTTCGATCCCCAGCACCCATATAGCGGCTGAGAACCGTCTGAAACTCCAATTCCAGGAGAACTCCAGTTCCAGGGGAATCCGACGCCATCTTCTGACCTCTGTGGCATTGCACGACACGGGTGCACAAACTTGCATGCAGACAGTACATTCATACACATACAGAAATACATTTAAAAAAATTGTTAAAAACAAATGACATTCAGCAGGCGTGGTGGCATACACCTTAATCCCAGAACTCAGAAGGCAGAGGCAGGAGGATTTCTATGAGTTCATAGAAATGAACTTGGTCTACATAGTGAGTTCCATGACAGCTGAGGCTACAGAGAAACCCTGTCTCAAAAAGACAAAAAAAAAACAACAACAACAAAAAAACAAAAGCGTATCTGGGTAGCACCAATGTGGAAGGTTCCTGGTTCCTTCCCAAGTAGCTCTCACGTGGAGTGAACTGATCAGCATCTTTCTCTAACTCTGTGGTTCCCTGGAGAGCAGGACCCCTTTTATCTCTGAATTCCTGTTGCTCAGAAAATAGTACCTTATGGGGCTGGGGCTGGAGAGATGGTTCAGCAGTTAAGAGCACTAACTGCTCTTGCAGAGGACCAGGGTTTGATTCCCAGCACCCACATGGTAGCTGAGAATCGTCTTTAACTCCAGTTCCAGGGGAATCCGACGCCCTCTTCTGACCTCCGCAGCATTGCATGGTACAGGTGCACAACCTACATGCAGACAGTACAATCGTACACATAAAATAATAGTAATAATAATAATAATAATAATAATAATAATAATAGAAAGTGCCTTAGAGGACTGAAGAGTGAAGAATAGTGTGGTACTCACTTTAATTTTTTAATGATTATTTATTTATGTCTTTTTGAGACAGGGTCTCCCTTTTAGTCCCAGCTGGCCTGGAGCTTGCTCTGTAGACGAGGCTGGCCTTGAACTCACAGAGATCAGCCTGCTTCTGCTTCCCAAGTGCTAGGATTAAAGGTGTGTGCCACCATGCCTGGCATATTTATTTATTTATTTCAGTCTTTTTGAGACAGAGTCTCCCTGTAGGCCCAGCTGGCTGGAATTCACTCTGTAGACCAAGCTGGTCTTGAACTTAGAGATCCACCAGCCTCTGCTTCCCAAGTGATTTTTAGTTGTACATGTATGTAGGAAGCTTTTCTTGCTACAAGCAGGTACAGCACAGTCCTGCTTGTAGGGAAAGGGGAGCACAGTGGCCGTCTGTGGTCGCTGTGGGGAACTGAACCCTAGGCACAGAGGTCAGTTGGTTACTTTCATAACCCGACCTGAGAGGTACTGCCAGTCTAGGTCCTTAGCTTGGGAAGCAGAACGCTTCCCGTCAGGCCGAGCTTTCCCACCTGCCGAAAGACTGCTGGTCTCTGGACAGGGATTTCAGGCTGATGGCTGATGGCCTATCCTCAGCCTACACCCACTCACGATTCACTCCACAGTTGGTGACCTGATTGGTCTCTGTCCAACCCCACACTAACTTACCAGGTTGGTGGTCTGATAGACCCCCATCCAACCCACTAGCCACTGACACTGGAAATCCAGACCTGCTTTGCCTGTATATGTGCAAAATAACGGACTGGGAACTCTGTGTAATGACGGTAATGGAGCATTTCATTTATTGCCTGCTGCGAATCACTTTTTAAAAATTTTTTTATTTATTCTTTATGTGTATGAATATACTGTCTGCATGTAGGTCTGTGCACCCCTGTCGTGCAGTGCCACAGAGGTCAGAAGAGGGCGTTGGATTCCCCTGGAACTGGAGTTAAAGACGGTTCTCAGCTGCCATGTGGGTGCTGGGGATCCAACCCGGGTCCTCTGCAAGAGCTAGGCCATCTCTCCAGCCCTGTGAGTCACTTTTATAAACAAAATGATGTCAGCTCCCAGAGCCAATCACAGATCCCCAGTCTTGTGCCACTGTATACTGTGTTTCTCTGCCGCCTAGCATCAGGGCTACGTTGCTTCCTCTTGGGCCAGGGTCAGAGGAATCCCGTGATTCCCACATGGTGCCCTGAGGGATGCTAGCTGAGAACTAGCCCCTAATTCAAACTGGATCTTCCCACACATGTGTTTCTTTTTTTAAATATTTTATTTTTATTTTATGCATATGAGTGTATTATTTGCATGCAGGTGCACCAGTGTCATGCAGGACGGTTGTTAGTTGCCATGCGGGTGCTGGGAATTGAACCCAGATCCTCTGCAAGAGCAACCAGTGCTCTTAACCACTGAGCAATCTCTCCAGCCCCTCCCCCCATGTGTTTCTATTGCCTGCATGTACACTGGTACGTGTGTAATGCTGGTGAAGACCAGAAGAGTGTGATAGAGCCACCTGTGGGTGCTGGGAATCAAGCCACGTCCTCGAGAAGCAGCGTGTGCCCTTTGCCTCTCCTGCCCTCAGAGACTAATGGATTATCTCTGGCTCACCACACTTCTCTGCACGCCCATCTCTCTTGATCCTAACAGCCTATGTGACTAGGTTTCCCAGCTCCCAGGGGGACAAGTAAATGACAGAAAAGAAGCAATGGAAGAAGTCCAGGTGGCCATCGCGTGTCCAGCACATGTCCAGCACATGGCTGAGGCTAGCCTGTTCCCACTTGGCCTCTGGCTCTCATACTCTGGAGTCTTCCCTGTCCAGTAACCCGTCCCCTCTCCTCTCTGTGGTAGGTTGGCTATCAGGCGGGGAGCAATGGCCAGCCCCTGCCCTCACAGTACATGAAGGATCTGGACAGTGCCCTGGTGCCCGTGATCCACGGAGGGG
This sequence comes from Rhizomys pruinosus, assembly GCA_009823505.1. Taxonomy (NCBI): domain Eukaryota; kingdom Metazoa; phylum Chordata; class Mammalia; order Rodentia; family Spalacidae; genus Rhizomys; species Rhizomys pruinosus. The sequence continues at coordinate 363,866 of VZQC01000081.1, read as the reverse complement.
CCTGCCAGCTCAGCGAGGGCCCCGTCGTTGTGGAGCTCGTCTTCTACATTCTGGAAAACATCACGTAAATGAAGACTTGTTTTCTTTTTGGACCTATGGCAGCAGCCAGCAGTCATATCCAAATCATTTGCACTTTAAAACTGGAAGATTAAGCTTTTGTTAACACTATCAGTGGGAAGTGGGCAGGGTGGGAGTAAGGGTTTAGGGGAACTGGGGTGGGAAGGGTGGTTGGGGGAACAGATGTTCCTTAATTCTAAGTCTTCTAGGCATTGTCTACCAAGAAGACCTGGGCAGCTTCTTCCGGCACAACAGTTACGCTATTTTTGCAGCTACGCCCCCTCTGTTACTGTCTGGACAAGAATTCTGCTCCTGTCTTCTCAGATTACTTATGGTCATGTGCTCAGAAATGTGCCCATGAGTGCAGCCATCACCAGGGTCAGGGTGGGCGGACAGATGGGAAATAAACGGTGAAGCATCAGTTTGCACTCCTTGTACAGAATTGGTGTGAAAGAACCCCACGCGGATCAGCCCAGTTCCATCCCAGCCACTCAGCAAGGAGAATCAGATTTCGTCATTGTTTTTTTCAGGTCACACATTGAGACGAATCAAAACAAGGGGGTAATTCAATGTAAACCAGATCGTTGGAAATCAGAGTTGAGGACAGATTTGCTCAATATCTGCCCAGGAGAGTGGTAGAGAGGGAACTGCGCCTCCGTGACAGCTGATAGAGACCCGAGGGATTGCTCCCCATTGTATGCTAGAAGTAGTTTTTGAGCATTTTATTGAGAAATTGTTTAAGCTTCCAGTAAACCTGCAAATACAAAACAAAGAAAAAAACCCAACTCACATCCCTTAGCCCAGCCTCATAGTAGTAACATTTCACCTCTTTTGATTAGTCAGTATTTTTCTCCTCCCTAAAATTGAGTCATTTCAGATTAAGGTACTAAAGGGAGACCATGTCTCAAAAAAAAAAAAAAAAAAAAAAAAAAAAAAAAGAGAAGAATGTCTGTCCAAAAGGTCACATCAATCAACATGATGCTTTCACTTCACACCTGCCCAGTAATGTCCTTTGGGAGCTGTGCCCACCCGGTGACCCTTCCAGCCCAGGGTCAGACACTGCAGGTGCCTCTCGTGACTAGCCCCTGCCTCTGTGTGACACAGGTCAGACACTGCAGGTCCCCCTTGTGACTAGCCCCTGTCTCTGTGTGACACAGGTCATTTCTGTGAATATAGACCCTCACATCCTGCTCTGCTTGGTTTTGTTTTGTTTTTAGCAGAAAATATCTCATTTGCATTAAGTCCTCACAATAAGAATCAGTTTGTGCATCTTCAACCAGAATCACCTGTTAGTCATCCGTCTCCAGTGATGGTGGTGGATCTGGACACCTGACCAGGTGTCTGTTTTGCACTCTTACCTTTTCCTCTTTAAAGTAATGGTGCGTGTAGAGCGCGTTCAGACTATGCAAATATCTTCCTCATCAAAATGTCCCTTAGAGCCGGGCATGGTGACGCACACCGTTAATCCTAGCACTTGGGAGGCAGAAGCAGAGGCAGGCAGATCTTTGTGAATTCAAGGCCAGCCTGGTCTACAGAGTGAGTTCCAGGACAGCTGGGGCTATAGGGAGACTCTGTCTTGAAGAGACAAAAAAAAAAAAAAAAAATGTCCCTTAGGTTTAGCGCCACTGTGACCTTTTACTCTGATGCCTGCGGAGTCATTTTCTAATTCCAGAACTCCCTCCTCCTTCCCAGCTGGCCTTGATAATAAAAGACGCCCCCCTCCCCTGCCATGTATTCCTCTAACTTTGCTGTGGGTCTCATGGAGTGTCTTTCAGTGGTTCTAATTTTTGCTTTGTGTTCAGATGGTCTCAGCTTCGACTAAGTGGAGCATGGACAGGCCACTGCCCGCACCCTTGCCACATACGGTATTTTTCACACTTCTTTTTCTGGCCTAACTAGACGCTTCAGGCTAATCTTGTATTTACTCTGCCCTAAGATTAAAATCAGTCCTATCTTCAACCAGCCTTGGTTACTTTTATTTTTATTTTTTGTTCTTTTTGAGACAGGGTCTCCCTGTAGCCCCAGCTGGCCTGGAACTCGCTCTGTAGACCAGGCTGGCCTTGAACTCACAAAGATCCGCCTGCCTCTGCCTCCCAAGTGCTAGGATTAAAAGTGTGCGCCACCACACCCGGCCATCCTTGGTTACTTTTAATGGATATAGTACTAGAACTCAAGATCTGCTTGACTCAGGATATGTGTTCTATCTTCAAATTTATTTATTTATTTAGTGTTTTTGATACAGGGTCTCCCTTGTAGCACCAGCTGGCCTGGAACTATGTAGTCCAGGCTGGCCTTGAACTCACAGGGATCCACCTGCCTCTGCTTCCCGAGTGCTGGGATTAAAGACAAATTTATTTAAAAAAAAAGACAAATTTATTTTTATTTTGATCACAGACCAAGTGGATTTCTCCACTTACTTTGAAAAATACTGCTCCAGTGTCCGTGGCATCCTCTAAAAGTCCAGTCTACACAGGATTTAGTCTCTCTGTATCAGTAGGGTACAGGCGTGGTGGTGCACACCTTTAATCCTAGCATTTGGGAGGCAGAGGCAGGTGGAGCTCTGTGCTATGAGGCCACCCTGGTCTATATAGCAAAAAGGAATCCCCAGGAAGCCTTGAGTGAGTTCAGTGCAGGCTCTGAGTCGTAAGAAGCTGTTCCCCAGGGACTAGCTCTGAGCTTAGAGACCTGTCTGGGATAGGAGCCACTTTCCAAAGCTCCAGCCTAGAAAGCGGCTGCACCTAGGCCCACCCCCTCTGCTGGGCGGGGCTATGCTTCAGCTCTGCTTTTCCAAAGGCTTTGCTGATGGAAGCTATAGGGAACTTTCGCTGAGGTCAGGCACAGAGCCTCAGAAATGTCCCTTAGCCCACGCAGCACTAACTTACGAGGACAGAGCCTAGGTCCGTCACACGTACTACAGAAACCGCCTACACAAGCAGCAGGTCTGCTGTGCACACTGATCGTAGTCTGGCCTCAGAGCTCTGGTGCTGGCTCCTCTAGTTGTGCCCTCCTCCAGCAGCTGACTCCGTGCTCACTGATGCACTTAGACAGTGCAAGCGCATGTTCTCACTAGGGACGGACAAACTCTGGCCCAGTCCAGACAGGACCACTCCATATTTTTTTTTTTGTCTTTTCGAGACAGGGTCTCCCTGTAGCCCCAGCTGTCCTGGAACTCACTCTGTAGACCAGGCTGGGCTTGAACTCACAAAGATCCGCCTGCTTCTGCCTCCCAAGTGCTAGGATTAAAGGCGTGCGCCACCACGCCCGGCCCCACTCCATATTCTTAACTCATAAACCATCCTTGATGTCTATGTAGTAAAATCATACTTGGGAAATGAAACACAAACCTCCAAGGATATTTCATTTTTCTGTTTACCTTTTTTTGGGGGGGGGTCTTTTTGAGACAGGGTCTCCCTTTAGGGTTAGAGCTCACTGTGTAGACCAGGCTGGCCTTGAACTCAGAGATCTGTCTCTGTCTCCCGAATGCTGGGATTAAAGGCCCTGAAGGGAAGAATCCATTTTGACCCCCACTAGACCAGGTACGTGCTTCCTGGGTCTGCCTCCCCTGATTTGCTTCAAACTCAGAGCAGTTCACCTCACTTTAGGGACGAGATCTTTTAAGGGATGCCACAAATATTTGCAAAACGGGTCTTCAGAACTTAGAGAGCAACCATAGAAGTTTTAATCAGGCTACAGGAAAGGAAAAGTCACAACACTTTGCCTTTGGTAAACAAAACTTCCTGGTTCTAAAATAAATTCCTCAGGGCTGGGAGATGACTCAATATTGGTTAAGAGCACTTGCTGCCTTTCCAGAGGACCGAAGTTAGCTCCCAGCACCCACTTTGGGCAGCTCACAACTGCCTTAACTCCAGCTGGAGTTCTCCCTCCTCTGGCCTCCTGAGGGCGCCCCCACACAGGTGCACAGCCACACGTCATTTTAAAGTCATCCTTAAATTTCACTTTTATCCAGTTTGGTAATTCAGAGCATGCCAACTGCATGAGATCAGAAAGTATAGAATTTGAACACGACCTGTGACTACTCAGTTTGGTCACTCTGGTTGGGCTAGATGAGGCTCTGCGTAGGCCCCTCCCCGCTCATGCATTCCTTGGCTACAACAAAGACTGTTTAAGAACCTGTCTCCCAGCAGTGGGTGGCTCTGTCAACCCTCCCCAGCCTTGTTTTTCAGTGAGAACAGAGCAGTCTGAAATGGGGAGAAATGCTGAAGCTGTAAAGTAGGACATTTCCAGCAGAGGGCTAAAAGGAGAAATGTGTGGGGCCAACTGGAGGGAGAGGATGCAAACTCAGGGCTCCGGGTGGGGGGCAGACAGCCCTCCTTTTCTTCCCACATCACTGTTGGACTGGACACCTGACTAGATTTGTTAAATCTTGTCCATTTATTTATTTACTGCTGTCTGTCATGGAGGTCAGCGGACAGCTTACAGCAATCAGCTCTCTCTTCCTTCCACCATGGGAGTCCTGGGACTGAACTCTGGTTGTCAGGCTTGGCAGCAAGTACCTTTACCCATTGAGCCGTCTCATGGGCCTCAATTGTTAAATCTCATCTGTGTGGCAATGTTGATAGCTCAGATCTTATCCCCAAGATTGGTCAGACAGCTCTTTGGAAAATCACTTGTCCTTAATTTCTGTTGCCATTAAAAACTTTGATCAGCTCTGAGGGCGGGGGAGCAGATCCACCCCAGCTCCCTCCCTAGGCTGTGCTTATGCAATACTATGGTGACTCGCAGTAAGCTGAGTCTACATGCTTCACGTGGAGCCTTTAAAAATACTTTTTTCTTTTGGTATTTTTGAGGCAGGGTCTCCCTTTTAGTACCAGCTGTCCTGGAACTTGCTCTGTAAACCACGCTGGCCTTGAACTCACAGAGATCCGCCTGCCTCTGCCTCCTGAGTCTTGTGAGGCCAGCCTGATCTACAGAGCAAGTTCCAGGCCAGCTGGGACTAAAAAAGGAGACCCTGTCTCAAAAATACACACACACACACACACACACACACACACAAAACCCCAAAACCTCTTGAGGAAGCTGGGCAGGTGGCTGATGCCTGTAATCCCAGGCTAGGGAGGCTGAAGTGGGTACACTGCCGGATCAAGGGTAGCCTACAACCAAAACAAAACAAATCAAAACCCTACAAGTTTGACTTTAGTATTTTAAAATAGAAGGGGACTGGGGCTGGAGAGATGGCCCAACAGTTAAGAGCACCAACTGCTCTTGCAGAAGACCTGAGTTCAGCTCATTACCCACATGGCAGCTAACCACCACCCTCCAGAATTCCAGTTCTAGGGCATCCAACACCCTCTTCCAGCCTCCACGGCCAGTGCATGTCCATGGTATATTTGCTTAGATGCAGGCAGAATGCTCACAGATAGGGAGATGGCTCAGGGGTTAAGAGCACTGACTGCTCTTGCAGAGACCCAAGTTCGATTCCCAGCACCCACATGGCAGCTAAGAACCATCTTTAAGCCATGCGTGGTGGTGCATGCCTTTAATCCTAGCTCTTGGGAAGTTGAGGCAGGCAGATCTCTGTGAGTTCAGGGCCAGCCTGGTCTACAGAGTGAGTTCCAGGCCAGCAGGGGCTACAGGGAGACCCTGTCTCAAAAAAGACCAAGAAAAAAAAATGCTCATACACAAATTTTAAAAGAGGGAAAAGGCTGGGGTGCTGATTTCTAGGAACCCTGCGCTTCTGGGTACAAGCTCTGGTGTGAGCTCATAGCCCTTAGTTCCCAACTATCCACCACACGAAGCCACAACAGACAGTCCAAGGACAGGCCTTCTCAGGAGTAGTGCAGTGGACAGTGGCTACTGCTATTTTGGTTTAAGTGACAGGGAGCAGGGCTTTTAAAGACTTTCATGGTTAACACTGTGTTTAGAGTATAAAATCCTGTACTGAATTAACCTAGTTTCGTAAATAAAATGGCTACATAAAGCTGACACACACACATCTTTCTTTTCTTTTCTCTTTTCTTTTCTCTCCCTAGTCAACAGTCTTTCATCCTAGGTACGTGGTGCAAACCCACGATGTCCTCATAACGCCCACCAAGTAGTACCGAAGTAACTTTCCTGTTCCCAAGTCCTCTGGGACACAGGAAGGCTAGTGCAGCAGCTGTCAGGAACAAAGGCACAGCAAGGGGAGATGCGGGCACGGCAGGCTGTCCGGAGAGCTGGAGTCACGGAAACCTGTCTGCTCCAAGCAGAGAAGGCCCGATCACTCTCGACTCGTCCCATCCCTCATCACATCTTTGAAAGGCACATCCAGGGCTGGGGAAGGCTGTCCACCATCGTTACGCAGAGCTTAGGTGGCAGGACTCTATGGCACAGAGCAAGGAGGGCATCTATGTCTTCACCCACATTCTGGAGAGGAGAGAAGCTCTTAGGATCTAGCCTGCTTCAATGGAGGCCTAGGAGAGGCAGCGAAGGGAGCCCAGGCCCCAGGTAGTTCAGCAGGTCTTTGGCGTTTGTATAGCAGCATCTCTGCACAAGAAGGCTCTCAGCAGCAGCAGCAGCAGCAGCAGCACTGGACGCTGAGCTGTGCATTCCACAGTTGTCAAGTCTCCCCAGTGCTGAGCATCCACACATAGGGCAAAAGCAAGAGCCAGTCAGACCACCTGGAAAGCCGTCACTCCACAAGGCCTTCCTGGTAGAACTTGAAAGGTTCCCTTTCCTCCCCCAAGTCTCCTGAGGAACTGGGAACTTAGCTCACAAACCCGCCCCAACAATTCTGCTTTTGGTCTTCCTTACACATGAGTTTAAACACATTCTTCCCAGAAACAAACCGAGTAAGGAAGGGTCTCTTTGGGGTTGTGGCAGAGAGTAGGGAGACAGAAGCCTGGGGGCTCAGGGAGCTGCCCACCTCACATGCTCCTCGGCTCCAGGACCAGCCAGTTCTCAGTGACCATTTGCACGTCCTGGCCGGTCAGAGGCTCCCGAAGCCTCACCTTCACCTCCAGCTTCCCCCCAGTGGGCTTCCTTCCGTCCAGGACCTGTGGGAAATAGAGACGGCAAGTAAGCGGACAGGCTGGGCAGGCAGGTCCAGGAGACTGACTGCCAAGTCTAATAAGAAACCGAAAATCAAGCCAAGCACCAGTGCTCTGTCTGGAGAGATGAAGAAAGCTAGTGCCAGCTGGGCGTGGGTGGTGGTGCACGCCTATAGTCCCAGCACGAGGCAGAGGCAGGTGGATCTTGAGTGAGTTCAAGGCCAGCCTAGTCTACATAGCAAGTTCTAGGACAACTGGGGCTACAGGAAGACTGTGTCTCAAAAAAAAAAAAAAAAAAAAAACCAAAAAAAGTTAACACTCTACTCAGCCATGTGCTCATTGTCGTGGCGCCCAGGGCCGGAACCCTGCACAGACCCTCACTTCACAGACAGCACACAGAGAAGATGACTGGCAGTAGTCAGGGCTAGAACCCAGGCCACAGCCTCCTCCTGGCAGGTAAGGCAGAACACAGCACCGCAACAGGCCTGAGACGCTGGACCGCCCTGGGGAGAGCCAGGACAGGGGCTCCTTCCCAGCAGCGGGCAGGGCAGGCTGCAGCCTCCAAAAGCATCGGGTCTGGATCTGGCTCCGCCAAGGACTTGGGGTATGGACTAACAAGTCCCCTGTCCCCCAGTGTTCCCCAGCTGTCAGAAGCAAGCTCCCACAGACAGCTCTTCTGCTCATATAATCCCATGACGTTGTGAGGACCCAACTTTCTGAAGCACAGACTGCATTCCTACGGTTCGTCGCTGATCCAGAAATACTGTAATCCATTTCAGCTCTGAAGCCTATGCACCTCCTGCCGTGCTGACCGGTGCTCAGAATCCTCAAGGGTCTTCTCCCATCATCACCCTGGGACCTTGAGCAGTCCACGGCTGGGGGCAGTGTGGCTAATTCTCAGGCAGCTGACCATGAAAGCTTCCCACAACTTTTGCTGGAGATGGGATCTCCCTGTAGCTTCAAAACTCAGTATATAGACCTCAGAAACATGCCTGCCTCTGCCTCCCAAGTGGAGAGGGACTGAAGGCATGTGCCACCACACCTGGCTTCTTAGGTGATCTTACTCTTCCACCTACACCACGGGAAACCATACTACAGACAATTTTACATAGGTTCTGGCACAGAACCCTCAGCACGGCCCTACAAATGCTGGCCCCCTCCCATCCCAGGACCCCACCTCCACGATCTCTCTGATCTCACACTCATTCTCCAGCCTTTCCAGTTTCAGGTGTGCTGTGCCCACCAGCTTATCACTTCTGAAGAAGGATCTGGGGAGACAAGAGGTAGAAGAGGTTAGACTGGGTGAGAGGGCACGAACACAGTGTCCTCGGGGAGACAGTGCTGGGGCAGCAGGGACAGAGCCAGCCCTCCCTGCCCACCCACCCTGCAGCGGGATGGCCCTCACCCTTTGTGGAGGATCTCCAACTTCACCCCCTGCCCACCCACCCTGCAGCGGGATGGCCCTCACCCTTTGTGGAGGATCTCCAACTTCACCCCCTTGCTCTGAATCACCCTCCTGAAGCCCCGGTGATTTCTATTGATGTTTAGTTTGAAGGTTTGTTCAAATTCTGCAAAGGAGGAGAAGGCAGGTAGGGGACTGGAGTCCGAGGAAGCAGAGATGGAAGCCCAGGGCAGGCTTCCTCTCTGTCGCCACCAGAGAGAGGCAGAGCACGAAGGCTCTGACTCTGAGAACAGGTTTGGTGTCCTGAGACACCATCTCGGATTCCTGGGGTCAAGCACCTCCCCCACCCTTTGTTTTAATAGGACAGGGTCTCATTATGGCTGGCAGTTGAGATTTATGCTTCTGCCTCCCAAGCACTCTAGGTGTGCGTCAGTCACCATGCCCAGCTTCCAAGTCCCATCTGAGTGCCTCCCTCCTTGCTATTCAACTGCCCTCCAGTCTTTGTGGGTTTTAAGGATTTCTTTTTTATTATGTGTCAGAGGGGAATGTGCAGGTGAGCACATGGAGGCCGGAGCACTGGTTCCCTGGAGCTAGTTACAGGCCATGCTGCCTGCTGTGGGCTGAGAATGGAGCTCAGGTCCTCTGCCAGGGCAGTGTGAACTTCTAACCACTGACCCGTTTCTCTAACCCAAGCCTCAGTTTCTCCCACTACATAAAAGAAATATTAATAACACCTACCTTTATTTTTTGAGTTGAGTAGCCAAGTAGGATGGTAGGTGTTAAAACCCTCTGGAAACAGGGATGCCCACTGGAGAGGAGGGAGGGGCTGTGCACTCACCTGGGGAGTTGGTGTTCTTCACTACGACTGTTTTGCCTTTTTGAGCCTGGTCCTGCAGCAGTAAGAAAGGAGAGGTTAGGATGGCTGGAAAGAACAGATTTTCAGATGCAGGAACTTGGGAGCGTCAGCTCTGAGGACAGCAGTTCCGGTTCAAGGCCAGCCTGACCTGCAAAGTGCATCCAGGTCAGCCGGGCTATAGGGAGACCCTGTCTCAAAAAATAAATAAATAAATAAATAAATAAAAATATGTATATATGGCAACTCCCGTAGGAAACAGGCCAGAGGGTCTTCAACTCCTCCCTTTGGCCAGGCTGCTCAAGGATGGAGGGCAATTCAACAGTCTGAGGTTCCCAGGGTCCCACCCTCTCAGAGCCTCACCGAATTAGGGTAGTGAAACTCGAAGCGTACAAAGGCATCCAAGTCATCGGGAGTCACTCCTGGGGGGGAAGAGGGAGTCAGGCACCCAAGCACCACATGGAGTGCTCAGAAGTGGGCCTCCACCAGGAAGGCTAGCCTGCACCAGGAAGGTTAGCTAGTGGTACCTGGAGGGGTTGGGAGGTTCATCCCCCTGACGATGATCAGATGCATTTCTGTGCTGTTGAGCTCTGAGAAGATCCTACAGACAAGAACGCACAGATTGCAGAGCAGAAGACAAGAGGAGAACAAGGTCCCACCTTGTTCCCAGTGCTGCCTCCTGGGCAGTGGCCAGGCAGCAGGCTGGCAGTCTGGGTCTGCTGGGAGCTACCCACAGCCAGCGCAGTGCTGACCTCGTCTCCCCACGCACATTTTCCTCCCGACTCCAGTGCCCGTGGCACTGGGAAGTCTCAGTCTCCAGTTCTATTCCCAAGTGTCCACCCTGTCCCTGCTCAAAGCCACAGCTGCCCTTAGGCTTTGGCACCTCACAGTCTGAAATGTCTTCAACTCAAAGTGGTGGCTGGGAGGCTCAAGGCCCTGGGCCTGGGCCAGCTGCAGGATCTCAAGCTGTTTCTTACGGTCCTGAGCAAGCTTCTCGAACCTGCCAGGGATAGGTATTACCCACATCAGCAAGGCAAGACTGTCACCTGCTCCCCACCTCACAAGCCCGCAGTCCTGGCACTCACCGGGTGGTCTCAGTCACATTGCCCTGGTGCATGTACTGCTTGGAGAACAGCAGGCACTTCTAAAAACAGGAGCCCAGAGTCAGTCCAGAGCCAGAGCAGGGCCCGCCAAGGCTGGCACTCAAGGCCTGACCTCTCAAAGCTCCAAACAGTCGGGAGTAGCCTCGCCTCTCTTCCTGTAACAGTGCACCCAGGGCGTACTAGAAAGAGGCCCACCACTGTCCTGCCTGTGCTTGTTTTTTAGTTTGAGACTGGGTCTCGGCTGCACAGCCCAGGCTTAACGACTCACACTATTCTCCTGTCTTACCCTCCGCAGCGCTGGTTACTGCAGGATGTGTCACCCACCATACCTGGTTCCGCCTACATATTTACTGCTGTCTCTGAGAACAGTCATTCCCCAAAATTCATTTAGCAAACTCCTTCCTTCAAAACTTAATTCACTGGCTGTGGGTGCCGCCTGTAATTCCAGAGTTTGGGCTTTATTCAGAGCCCATAGCAAGCCCCTGTCTAGGGAAAAAACAGCCCCCCTCCTCAAAACAAAACAAAATCCCACAAATTCTAGTGAAGTGTCCCACCTCAGAAGACAGTACTCCTAGAACAGGCGGCAATTCAGATCAACCCCTCCCACACACAACACCCATTCCCTTCACTGTTGCTGGAAATTCCTAACCACAAGAAAGAATGGCATTATTCCATTTACAGACGAAGGAAGTGTGGTCTGAGGGGAAGGGCCTGTGAGGCTGCCCAGCCAGTGTGACTCTGAGCCCCCCCCCCCCCCCCCCCCCCCCCCCCCCCCCCGCCTGCTCTAAGTCCCAGGCCCTCCTCCAGGGAGGAGGAGGGAGAAAGCTGGCCGCGCTCACGTCCCGCTGCTCCAGGAGCATTCTCTGTAGCTGGGCATACACCTCCTCAGCCTTCTGGGACAGCTGCACGTCCTCGTGGTGAATGAGGATGAAGTCCCCCTCTTCATCCGTCAAGGGCGAAGGCACCTATTCAGGTTGTAAGGCCCCCTCGGGCCCCAAGAATCAGATTACTCCTCTCTTGACCCCAACAAACACAAGAAACCATGCTAAGCTACCCTCCACTGTTCCATCCCGGCCTGGCCCTGCTCTGTCATCCCTGACCACGGGCACCCACCTTCCCCTCCCCTGGTCTAGCTCCCTAATGTGCCATCTTCCAGCCACGAGGGGAGAAGGGCAAAAGCAAAAGGCTCCTCCTTGCTGTCCCAGTCTAGAGAAGCCCCACCTCCTTCCAGAAGCCACCTCAGGTCATGGCCCTGGTGACCCTGCTCCCGCAAGGCAGACTCTGCTTAACCAAGTGGGACTCACCTTAGAGAGGTCAAGAGGTCGGCCTGCTCGGGCCTGGACGAGCTGGGCCTCAAGACATTTAGCAACTCGCAGATGGGACTTGGCCTGCTCCAAGTCTTGCCGACGCTTTGCCTGCACGGCCGCTCGCTGGTACTGGAGTTTCCGAGCCTCCAGCACAGCCAGCTGCTCCCGAGCTGAAGGGAGAAGCCCCCTGGTTAGGGTCATGCGTGCTCCCGAGACTTCCACTCCTCCACCCTGCCTGTCCCCAGATCACCTGCTGGACTCAGTGACTCCTTAGAACTTGCAGCTTTGGGCTCAGGCAGAGAACGGGATGAGGGAAGCAGAGGCTGTGCTGGTTTCTTGGCTGCTGGGACCTGTGCTGGGACGTCGCACTGTAAGTACCCAGCAAGGAGGCCGTCACAGAAGATTGGGGCCCACCCTGGCTATGGCAGCCCCCAGACTGTGCTACCCCTAATGCTGCACCCAGTCACTGTGTGACCTCAGCTGAGTGCCTTCACCTCCGGAACCCTACAGCTGTCACCGGGGTGCTGGTATGCGGCAGGCTTGGGGTTCACTCCTCCTCTGCCGCTTCCCCACCAAGCCCCAGAGACTTGGACCCTTAGCCAAACCTGCTCATCCTCATCCTCGTCCTCATCTTCCAGGGCTGTATCCTCTGAGGCCAGTTTCTGTGCAGCCTCCAAAGTAGCCACCATCGAATCCCTGGCCCCCTTAGTGGGCTCCAGGCCGGGGATGGGGGGCAATCCTGGAAGAGACAGAATGGGGAGGGGGAGGTGGCTGCTTGAAGACGGCGACGCTGCTATGGGTCTCGTCCGGTCCTGCGTGAAGGGACAGGCAATTCCCACAGGGTGGAAACACATAAAATCCTCCCTCCCTCCCTTCTTGCCCAAACACTTCCTAAGGCTCCCAGGCCAAGCCCCACCCACCTGGAGGAACAGGTAACTCAGTAAAATCCACTTTCCGTCCTGCTTGATGAGCTCGAATAGCATCCTGATATTGCTACAGGGAAGAAACCAAGAATCCTCCAGTGCACGCCTGGAGGCTCCACGCCTCCATCACCCAGAGGCAGGGACACAAGACGGGGGAGGGCTACCCTCGAAGGAAAAGGGCCCGAGGCAGCAAGAGTTCCAGAGACAGACAAGACTGAAGGCCAGGGCGGGCAAGCACAGGGTGGGCAGCACAGGGCAGGCAGGGTTATGTGGCCGTGGGCCCACCTTGGCAATGCGATCATGCATCCTGGCCTTGCGATCGTCCCCACTGGCCCGAGCCTGGCGGCCTGCTTCTCGGTACCTGTCCAGCCTCTGCTGCAGGGCATCCAGTGCTGTTTGCGGCTCTGCAGGGGCCACTGTAAAGGGGCAAAAAGCAATGATCAGTTCAGCCTGCCCCTCCCTAGGTCCCTGCTCGACTGTCCCACCATGCAAGTCCTACCTGGCGTGGCTGGGATGTCGGGGGCCATCACTGGCTGTACACGCTCCACTGCTGGGGACACGACTGGGGTTGCTGTAGGGGCCTTAGAAGCTGGTGGGAAGGTCTTCAGATCTAGGGACCCAGAGCAGCAGGGCAGCCGAGTGCCTGGCCAGCCCCACACCTCATAGCTCTCCCTAATCCCAGCCTAAGCAGATGCCCCATCACCCACCCCCCTCACCTTCAGGTGCTGGGGGCATGGTGCTCAGATCTACAGGCTGCCCCTTCTCCAGGGCCTCCAGGACAGCGCCAAATCTCTGCACAAGAACAGTTGTGGCATAGGCAGGAAGACTTAGAGTGTGGCCTGCAGCGAGTTCCCATCAGGCTAGCCTCACCCACATCTGTCTGGCTCTCTCTGAGCTGGATGGTGTACCTTCCCAATCTTCATGAGCTCCCGGGCATGGTTGAGATCTCCAGCACGCTTGGCACCGAGAGCGGCCACTTTGTATTCTCTCTGCCGGGTCAACAGCAAGGCCCGTGGGTCCGAGTCTAAATGTGGCAGGGTAGCAAAGGCAGAGCTGCCTGGGAGACTGGCCTCAGGCTGGGAGTGACCATCTACAGGACAGAAAAGGTCTTGGGGAGGGCTTGAGAGCCAAAGGACAAAGTTCCAGGCGCCCATAGTCTCACTCATCTGAGGACCTGGTTAGGGGAATGGGTGGCGGGGCAGCGGGCCAGGAGCTTGGTCTTCAGATACCTGTCCCTGAGCTACGGGACGCTGCAGGGTCCATCTCCGGGCTGCTATTGGCAGATACCTGTCCCTGAGCTACGGGAGGCTGCAGGATCCGTCTCCAGGCTCCTATTGGCAGATACCTGTCCCTGAGCTAAGGGAAGCTGCAGGGTCCGTCTCCGGGCTACTATTGGCAGATACCTGTCCCCTGCAGGGTCCGTCTCCGGGCTGCTATTGGCAGATACCTGTCCCTGAGCTACGGGAGGCTGCAGGGTCCGTCTCCGGGCTGCTATTGGCAGATACCTGTCCCCGAGCTAAGGGAAGCTGCAGGGTCCGTCTCCGGGCTGCTATTGGCAGGTACCTGTCCCTGAGCTACGGGAGGCTGCAGGGCCCGTCTCCGGGCTGCTATTGGCAGATACCTGTCCCCGAGCTAAGGGAAGCTGCAGGGTCCGTCTCCGGGCTGCTATTGGCAGATACCTGTCCCTGAGCTAAGGGAGGCTGCAGGGTCCGTCTCCGGGCTCCTATTGGCAGGTACCTGTCCCTGAGCTACGGGAGGCTGCAGGCTCCGTCTCCGGGCTCCTACTGGCAGTTCCCTCAGGGGCCGGGGGCCTCTTTCCCAAGGCCACTGGCGGTGGAATCTCATCCTCATTGATCTTCCTGCCTTTTCTCACAGTGGCAAGCTGGGACTCCAGAGTCTGAGGGAGAGAAGCAGTCCAGAGAGCCAAGCAGCTGCGTGGGCCTGGGCCTATGGAAAGCCAGGCCGCCAACCACATCTACAGGTCTGTGCCCGGCCTTCCCTTTCCTGCCACCTTACCCAGGTCCCGCCCTCCCGTTACTGGTGGCCTGACTCACCTTCAGGCCACGCTCACAGCGCCGGGCTTTGGCAGCATCGCCTGCTTCTTTGGCACCAGCTGCAGCCTCCCGGTAGTTGCAGATCCGTTCCTCCAGCAAAGCCTGCAGTCCCCGAGGCCCTCCAGCCTGTAGACACTTCAGCTCAGGGCTGCTCCAATCCACAGCAGCTAGACCCTTGCCATTCTCTCCCTGTGAGGAAGCTACCCCAGAAGATGGATCTCTGGGACTCTGAGAAAGAGGTGCTTAAATCCCCAGGGTGTGAGGGAAAGACCCAGTGAAGAGGAAGAGGCCAGGAGCCACGTCAGGCAGAGGCTTCAACCATCAGTGGAAGCCAAGAAATGTCTGAGGTGGTCTGGAACAGAAAGACCTCTAAGATCAGCCAGCCACGGAGGAGTCTCCCATGCCTGCTTGCTGTGTGGGGCAGTAGCTGCAGTTACTCAGCAACCTTGTTGTGCAAGCCATGCTAGGCTACATGCTAGACGTGGGCCCTCCTGGAGAACCCACCTGAGCCGCCGGGACCGTGGTGTTTAGGAGGGTGGCCTGCATGACAGGCTGTTCAGTGCTGTCCTCTGCCTTCACCTCTTCTGACAAGTCTTGACTTGCCGCCTCGCTGTCGTCTAGTAGCTCAGCCTCCTCACCCACACCCAGGACCTCCTGCAGCTCTGTCTAGGAAGACAGTCCAGGACTCTGGGTGCCTCATGGCCACACCCACGATACGACAAAGACTAAAGGACCCTCTTCCCCAGAAGGATTTCTCCATGTCAGTACTTGGGCCTAGTCCTTTTTACTAAAACACATTTCTTTAATCTGACCAAGGAAGGCTTTGAAATCATGAAGACTTCAGATCTGAGAATTCCCAAGCACAGCTCAGACCAAGTCAAAGGACACAAATCTCAAACTGCAAACAAGCGTGGGAAGGGCAGAGCTCTCACTCATTCAGACACAAAGCCCAGCCTCCATCTCTCCTGACCGTGATCCTTGGACGTCAGCCTGCCAAACACACCAGCAGATCTTCATCCTCCTCCAGCCCTTCCTCCTCCTCCTCCTCCTCTTCCACATCTCGCATACAGTCTGCTGCCAATTTCTCAATATGGGCCATGGGCACCGGGGCTGGGGAAAGACAGTCATGGACCATTAAGGGCAATTCAAAGAAGTCCCTGGATAAAAGAGGAGGGTCTTCAATTCATCACACAGGTAGAAATCCCACTGTTCTTCCACATCAGAGTCCGAACCAGCAGAATGAGCCTCCTCCCTTTTTTTTTTTTTTTTTTTTGGTCTTTTTGAGCAGGGTCTCCCTGTGTCGCAGCTGTCCTGGAACTCACTCTGTAGACCAGGCTGGCCTTGAACTCACAAAGATCTGCCTCCTCTCCTCCCAAGTGCTAGACTAAAGGCATGCGCCACCACGCCCAGCCAGAAGAGCACTCTTGTAATCAGGCTCAAAAGGCCTTTGTCATGAACACCTTCCTGGGCCTCCAACAAGCATCAGGCCACTCCGTACACCGCGCCCCTACCTGTGGTTCATCAAGCATCAGGCCACTCTGCACCCTGAGCCTCTGCCTGTGGTTCATCAAGCATCAGGCCGCTCCGCACCCCGAGCCTTCTGGCCTGCTGCCGTTCATCAAGCATCAGGCCGCTCCGCACCCCGAGCCTCTGCCTGTGGTTCATCAAGCATCAGGCCACTCCGCACCCCGAGCCTCTGCCTGTGGTTCATCAAGCATCAGGCCACTCCGCACCCCAAGCCTCTGCCTGTGGTTCATCAAGCATCAGGCCGCTCCGCACCCCGAGCCTCTGCCTGTGGTTCATCAAGCATCAGGCCGCTCCGCGCCCCAGCCTCTGCGCCCCAGCCTCTGCCTGTGGTTCATCATGCTGCCCCCCCCCCCACCTCTAACATTCGTACATGGTTTTCCACACTCAGTAAATTGGGAAACATTAACATCCATTTCCCTAACATTGAAATTTTAGTAAATGGCAATATTCAAATCCAGTCTTGTTTAACTCAGCAGGGGCCAGAGTAGTAAGCCCCGCTCCAGTTGTGCCATTAAACTCAGGTCAAGGGTTAGGGAAGAAAGGAATATTGAGACCCCTTGGTCTGCGACCCAAATCTGTCCTCTTCCAGGATTTACAGAAAGATTTCACCTACTCATTTGGTAAAACTTCTGCCCGCTTACAATGTGCCTTGCTCTGTCTGTGGGGCTCTAGGAAGGGCTAAGACTTGAGTTAGGCAGAACCCGATTTCCCCACAGGAAGGAGCTCCATACAGCAGGTGTACAACTGACTTCTTTGTGGCTACAGAAGGGACACGACTCGAATATCCAAAGAATCAGGGCAGCTGGCTGACTCCAAGTTATACCCTAAGGACCTTCTCCATGGCCTGACACCAGACCAGTGGTGAAAACTCACCCTGCCCCTTGGGTGCTGGCTTCCTGCCTCTGCTCCCTGCTTCCCCAGTGAGGGCCAACAGCTCAGCCTCCAGGTCCCCATCATCTTCACTCTCGTCCATCCCCAGCAGCACATCTTCCGGGTTGAATTCCACAAAAAGCCCCAGCTGAGAACAGAGAAGGACCCTTAGAGTCACACAATGGGGCGGAGAGACGGCTCAGTAGTTGAGTGCTTCCCACCCTTCCAGATGACCAAGTTCAGTTCCCAGCACCCATGTCGGCCAGCTCACAACTGCCTGAAGGTCCAGCCCCAGGGGCTCCGAGGCTCTCCTCTGGTTTCTAGCAGCATCCTCACACATACAAACGTATACACATAAATCTTTTTGTGGAGTGTGGTGGCGCATGCCTTTGATCCCAGCACTCGGGAGGCAGAGGCAGGAGGATCTCAGTGAGTTCAAAGCCAGCCTAGCCTATATAGTGAGTTCCAGGACAGCTGGGGCTACAGGGAGACCCCGTAGACCAGGCTGGCCTCAAATTCACAGACATCTGCCTACCTCTGCTGGGATTAGTGTGCCCAGAAATCCTACTTTTTTTTTTTTTTGGTCTTTTCGAGACAGGGTCTCCCTGTAGCCCCAGCTGTCCTGGAACTCGCTCTGTAGACCAGGCTGGCCTTGAACTCACAGAGATCTGCCTGCATCTGCCTCCCAAGTGCTAGGATTAAAGGTGTGCGCCACCATGCCCAACAATCCTACTCATTTTTAACCGTGAAGCTCAGTGACATACACTTCTGTTGCTGTGCAAACGTTACCCCTACCCACCCACAGTACTCATGTGCTGAGAGTGGCCTCACAGACCGAGACAAGACCTACTAAATACCAAGTCTCGGTTTTCCTCTCTCTCCATCCTCTGGTAAACAACATTCTATTTTCCGTGTCCATTTTTTTTTAATTGTTTTATTTTTTATTTTATTTTTTTACTGATATGTTTCCAGAAGAATTTATTTTTTTGTCTTTTCAAGACAGGGTCTCCCTGTCCCTCTGGCTGGCCTGGAACTCACTCTCTAGACCAGGCTGGCCTTGAATCCACCTGCCTCTGCCTCCCAAGTGCTAGGATTAAAGGCAAAGTGTATGAATATACTGCCTGCATGTAGGTTTGTGCACCCGTGTCATGCAATGCCGTGGAGGTCAGAAGAGGGTGTCAGATTCCTCTGGAACTAGAGTTAAAGACAGTTCTCAGCCGCCATGTGGGTGCTGGGGATTGAACCCAGATCCTTTGCAAGAGCAGTCGTCGGTGCTCTTAACTGCTAGGCCATCTCTCCAGCCCGTCCATGTCCATCTTTTTACTATTCTAGGCAGACACAGGTCCCAGTTTACCCCAGTGTCTAGTAATAACTTAAATGTCTTGGATGACAAAACCAGAATAATTTAAAGCATCCTGATGACATCTATGCCGTTTACTCCAGCTCCTCCCTCACCTGCCTTTTGTTTCTTGAGGCAGCCTGGTTCTGCAGTCCAGGCTGGGCTGGAACTTGCTTCCTATGTACCTCACCCTGGCCCTGCCTTTTCATCCTCTACTCTGCCTCTAGAGTGCCAGGATTATGGATGTGGGCCACCACTCCCAGCTTACCTGCTTCTTTTTTTTAAGTTCGTGATGTCATCTTTTTTTTTAAGCTTTTCTTTTTTTTAATTTTTTAAAATTTATTTTGTATGTGTATGAATGTACTGTCTACATGTAGGTTTGTGCACGTGTCATGCAATGCCATGGAGGTCAGAAGAGGGTGTCAGATTCCCCTGGAACTGGAGTTAAAGACGGTTCTTAGCCGCCATGTGGGTGCTGGGGATTGAACCCAGATCCTCTGCAAGAGCAGTCGGTGCTCTTAACCACTAGGCCATCTCTCCAGCCCCTTTACCTGCTTCTTTAGTCTTTTTTTTTTTTTTTGAGACAGGGTCTCCCTGTAGCTCCAGCTGTCCTGGAACTCCCTCTGTAGACCAGGCTGGCCTTGAACTCACAAAGATCCGCCTGCCTCTGCCTCCCGAGTGCTAGGATTAAAGGCGTGTGCCACCACGCCCGGCACTTGCTTCTTTAAAACACTAAAAATACACCAGGATGTCTCAGGATAGTGCCTGAAGAAATAAAGGGATAAAATATGGAAGATACACTTTCTTCAGACTCCACACTGGCCATGCCTCTTGGTCCCTTGGCAGCAAAGTCTTCCCACTGGCTACATCCTTAAAGTCCTGGCATCTAGGCTGGTCAGCAAAGTTGTGACCCTAAGTAAGGAACCTGTGAGAACACAGAGGTCCCATCAGAACAACTAAACCTTAGTAGCTCCTAAACACTCGTTTAGGTATGGCCGTACCAGGAGAATGGCTGAAGCCCAAGGATGGTCAGCCCTCCTTTCCCACCTGTGTGACAGGCTTTCGTCAGAGCCTCCAAGGCCTTCACCACTTATAGGCATTGTTAGTCTCTGGACTAACAAGAAAACACATAGGTGACCTAGTTTTCCCAACAATTTACCAACAACTCTGTGCTTCAAATTGACTCGGGCAAAGGTCATGACCGTACCTGCTTGGCAGCTGCTACACCCTGCCCGCTGGTCTTAGGGCCCTTCCGAGGTCTTGGCCCTGGCATCTTGGTAGGCTAGGTACCTATCCGGTATAAAGTTAGAGAGACTCAGACTGGAGATGATGACACAGGTGCCCAACAGCAGTGCCAGTGTGAAGGAGTGGCTATGGAATTCCCAAGGCGGCAACACACACTAGCACAGGACAAAATGCCACTTTGTAATTAGGGCACTGAGCAGAAGAGTACCAGGGAATGGAAGAGTGGGAAAATGCTATGAGGAGTTGACCGGGGGTGTGTACAGAACACTCACTACGCTGCCTGAACCCGGAAGATAGGTTTATAGAAGCAACTCTAGGTGAAGAATGCTAAAAAGGATTTGGAAACATTTTAAAACGCGTGGCCAATTACTTTTACATTAATTAAAATACACAGGCCCTCAGTCATACCAGGCACATTTTAATGCTGGTGTGGCCACTGGGTACCCCTGGGCAGCACAGATACAGAATATTTTCATCATCAGTTTCCCTGGACTCAGCATTCAGGTCCTTTGAAGGACCTCACAAGCCATCCACGGGTTCTCTGTGGCAGACCTTAAGTGCAAAAACTCATCTATCATCACCTCAGCCTTCAAAAAACACTTCACAACCACCGCAGAGCTCCTTCAGGGGCCACGGGTGCCCAGAGGAAAAGGCATCTTGAGGGGGAAGGCGCCTGTGCTGAGTCCTGAAAGTTTGGGGAGAAAGGGTAGGATTCCAAACGGGAGGGAATAAACTGATAGGTCCTGTGGTCAGAGATAGCTTAGTGTACTTGGCACTACTGAGACATAGCTAAACCGTGACGGAAACCGGTGAGCAAGGGCGAAACATAGGGATCTCTATGTCGCTGACAGCAGTGAGAAGCAACGCCAGGTGCAGAAGGAAGTGCACGGGAAGCTGGAGAGCGCGCGGGGCAGGACATCTCGGTCCCGAGCACCGTGCAAGTGTGGAAGGGTCTGGGGTGCGCGGGATAGAGAAACAGACAGGTCGCCCCGCTGCCGGGAGCCGGAGTGCGGAGATCCGGAGGAAGAGGCGCTCCAGATTCGCCACTCGGGGAGGGCAATGCCGGGCTCCCAGCACCCGCAGCCAGGACCCGCGCAGCCAGGCCCAAGCCGCCTCGACCTCCCGGGCCGCCCCCAGGGCTCCCCTCGCCGGGAGGCGGGCACGCTGCATACCTCGCGGCGGATCCGAACCAAACCCGGGCCTTCTCCAGCCCAGCACCGGCCAGGACTCAAAGGCCGCCCGGTAGAGGCGGCTGCAGGAAGCGCCCGCAAGGAGGAGATGGCGCGCCCTTCCCGTGACGCCAGGGCCCGGCGGTGCGCAGCGCGCATGTGTGCGGCGAGCAGGCGAGCCGGGCGGCAGGCAGTGAGCCAGTGCGCATGTGCGCGGAGAGCGGGCGGGCGGGGTATCGGAAACTATGCGCATGTGCGTGGAGAGCCGGCCCGGCGTCAAACAGGGGCCACGTGGGGCGGGGTGCTCAATGCGCATCTGCAGGGAGAGCAGGCGGGCGGGGCAGATAGGGACCGCAGAGAGCCGCGGGGCTCAGTCCGCGGGCGCCTTCGGGGGTCGTGGAGCGCAGGCGCGCCTGCTCCGCAGTGGACCCTTAGCCGAGCCCCAGCGCAGCCCTGCTTCTCGGTCTTAGGCGGGCTGCCCAGTGTGCCTCAGTCTACAGTGAAAAACTTCCTGGGAAGGAGGTGGCCCAGCAGACTCAGCACTACGGCGCCCGGCCCAGCTAGAGCGGGTGCACCGCAGGCCTGACGGCTGGGCCTGCCTCGCTTCGCGCCTGCTCTGTGCCGCGGAACCGAGTCGGAGCTCAGCACCCAAAAGTGTTACAGTGATTTAACAGTATATTGTTCTTTTTAATAGTAACTTGGGTTTTTTTTTTTTTTTTTTTTTCCAAAAAAAGGGGTCAACTTAATGTTATGGGAATGGTTTATCTATCTCTATATTGTTCATGGTAATGACCACTTGTTTTTAGAACTTGTCCCAAACTTAAGGTCAGCTTTTATTTATTTATTTATTTTTTATCTTTTCGAGACA
Source organism: Rhizomys pruinosus (assembly GCA_009823505.1). NCBI lineage: Eukaryota > Metazoa > Chordata > Mammalia > Rodentia > Spalacidae > Rhizomys > Rhizomys pruinosus. The sequence continues at coordinate 342,163 of VZQC01000081.1, read as the reverse complement.
GGGTCTCCCTGTAGCCCCAGCTGTCCTGGAACTCACTCTGTAGACCAGGCTGGCCTTGAACCCACAAAGATCCGCCTGCCTCTGCCTCCCAAGTGCTAGGATTAAAGGTGTGCGACACCACCCCTGGCTCCATGGAGATCAAGTTTTAGGGAGAACACTGTCTCCTGGTTGTAGACTCCACTGAGGTAGGAGCAGGGAGGGGAAGAGAGGAACGATGGAGGTCTGAAAGCCTATGCAAAGAGTACATGGTAGTGGGCTGGAGAAGGGTAAGTTTGCAAGCTTCCCCGGGTGAGTTCAGCCACTGCCAGTGCCCTCAAACACGGCTGTCATCCACAGATAGCGGGGTCAAGCTGTTTGGAGAGCAATGCTACAGCCGAGTATGAGGGCTCATAGCGGGGTCAAGCTGTTTGGAGAGCAATGCTACAGCCGAGTATGAGGGCTCATCGGGTTGGGCTAAGGACCCTGTGGCCACTCCCAACTTCTGTCCGTAAGAGGTAGAAAGGGCATGAAGAGTCCGGGGGAGCCAAAGTAGGGGCAGCCAGGAGGGCGTCCTAAGGAGAGAGAAGTGGACGATGGTGGGGTGGGAGAGAGGCCCCGTGGGGGTCTCCTTAGCTGCCTGGTACAAGGAAGGGTTCAGCTGTAACAGCAAAATTAGCAATCTAGTGATGGAAGAAGTCCATCAATCCTAGAAAAGAGAGGATGTGGTCTGCTGTCTCTGGAGGCTGTAGATCTCATATGGTATTGACTCCATCTGACCTGAGAGTACTAGAAGGATATGTGAGGACCAGAGTCAAAGGAGGCGAGATCTCGGGCCAAGGCCTGGCTGCAGACCTGGTTTCTGGGTCCTCCCATGTGAAGGCAAAAGGAAGTATTGAAGGCACAGTAAAGAAGGCCAGGACAGCGAAATGGGAGACTGAGGTTTAAGAATTAGGGCGGAGGTCCTGAACTAGACAGTAGGTGCCGTAGGGCTTACGAACTGGAAGAATGGGGGTGTTGCAGGGTTAGTTAGTGGAGATAGGAGGCAGGTAATGGTAGGCTTAAGCCCATGGAGGTAGATTTCAGAAATAGAAACTGGCCTGGAAGGAAAAGAGGTGGGGTTCTTGAGGCGTATCAGGGCTGATGGGTGGTGGAAGGTGATTACTGGAGTGGAAATGTCCCAGACCTGAGGGTTGACAGGATCAGGGAGGTTAGGGTCTGGACAACCCAGGGTGTGAGAAGCAGCTAAGGATGTCATGGCCCAGGAGGGGAACTGGACAGACATAACTAAAAAGTAATGGGTGTAAAAATGACCGAGTACACAGGGGACAGGTAGAGTCCTTCAAGGAAAAGAGGGGGTCCCATCCACTCTCGTGACAGAAACTGAGGGAACTGTAGGGCCAGAGTGTCAGTACAGAAAGGTAGCCCAGCTGTCCAAAAGGGAGGAGGTGGACTTACCGGCTACCTAGAGTATTAGCCTGTATTGGACAAGGGCCAGTGGGGGAGGGTCTCTGAATCTAGCTGCCATCAGTCCTCCGCCAGGCTGAGGAATTCAGAGGCCAGAGGGATTGCGGTGCCTGGAGCAATGGGGCTGGACCACTGTGGCGTGGCATAGAGGACGAGCCCACATCTGGGCACTCAGACTTTGAATGGCCAGGCTGCTGACAGAGCTTTGGCAGAGATAGCACAGCATAGCATGGTGAATGGCTTGGGGTTTGGGCAGTTTCTAGTCCAGTGACCTCCTTTGCTACACTTGAAGCAGGATCCTGGCACAAGAGAATGGACTTAGGCCGGGCCCCTTAGGGATGGGGCCTGATGGAGCCCAGCTTGTCCCTCTGCAGGAATGCTGTTGGCCTCAGGGCAGCTGCCAGGCTTGGCATGGAGCTTAGGCTCTTGTAGCAGAGCCTGTTGGGAGGACTCAATCAATAAACCTCATCAAGCACATAAATGGAACGAAAGACAAAAACCACACCCTCATCTCAATTGACACGGAAAAAGCCTTTGACAAAATCCAGCATCCCTTCATGCTTAAAGTCCTAGAGGGAATTGGATTGGAGGGATCATTCCTCAATGTAATCAAAGCCATATACAGGAAACCCACAGCCAATATCATCCTAAATGGGGAAATGACAGAAACATTCCCTTTAAAGGTAGGAACTCGGCAAGGCTGCCCCCTATCACCACTCCTCTTCAATATAGTGCTTGAAACACTTGCTAGAGCAATAAGGCAAGAAAAGGATATTAAAGGAGTACTAATTGGAAAAGAGGAAGTCAAACTATCCCTATTTGCTGATGATATGATTGTTTACTTAAGAGATGCAAAAAACTCCACCAGAAAACTCCTAGAAACGATTAACAGCTTCAGCAAAGTGGCAGGATACAAAATTAACCTTAGAAAATCAATGGCCTTTCTTTACACCAAGAACAAGCAACTGGAGAAAGAATTCAAAGAGACCTTCCCACTCACAATAGCCTCAAAAACAATAAGATACCTAGGAACAAACCTAACCAAAGACACCAAAGACCTCTACAACAAAAATTTTAAACCCTTAAAGAAAGAAATTGAAGAAGACCTCAGAAGATGGAAAAACCTCCCATGCTCATGGATTGGGAAAATTAACATTGTAAAAATGTCCATTTTACCAAAACTCTTGTATAGATTTAATGCAATCCCAATCAAAATCCCCAAGAGTTTCTTCACAGGCTTGGAAACAAAAGTTCTTAAATTCATTTGGAGAAACAAAAGACCCCGAATAGCCAAATCAATCCTGAGTGAAAAGAGCTACACAGGAGGGATCTCTATACCAGATTTTAAACTATACTACAGGGCTATAGTCATAAAAACAGCCTGGTACTGGCACAAAAACAGACCTGTTGACCAATGGAACAAAACCGAAGATCCAAATCTGAGCACATACAATTTCAGCCATCTCATATTTGACAAGGGGGCCAAGAAGCCACAATGGAGAAAAGACAGCATCTTCAGCAAGTGGTGTTGGCAAAACTGGATCACCACTTGTAGAAGAATGAAATTAAACCCCTACCTCTCGCCCTGTACAAAAGTCAACTCCAGATGGATTAAAGACCTCAACGTGAAACCCCAAACTCTGAAGGTGATAGAAGAAAAAGTTGGCAGCAGACTACAAGACATAGGCATAGGAAAAGACTTCCTAAATCAGACAGCAGCTGCACAAGAATTAAGGTCGACAATTGACAAATGGGACCTCATTAAACTCAAAAGTTTCTGTACATCAAAAGAAACAACCAAGGAAGTGAAGAGAAATCCCACAGAGTGGGAGGAAACCTTCACCGCAGAAACATCTGACAAAGCATTGATTTCCAGAATATATAAACTACTCAAAAAACAAAGAAGAAAGAAAACAAATGACCCACTCAATAGATGGAGCAAAGAGCTGAATAGAGACTTCACAAGTGAGGAATTAGAGATGGCTAAGAAACACCTTAAGGCCACTTTCTGGCCTCTGTAGGCACTGTACACACATGGTGCATTTACATGCATGCAGGCAAAACATTCCTCCTACACATAGACAGTTCAGTTCTCAACACCCAATCTGAGTGGCTTACACCTGTCTGCAACTTCAGCTCTAGGGGATCTGATGTTCTCTTCTGACCCCTGCAAACACCCACACACATTTCCTTATTAATAAGTGCTATTTTTTCAAGATTATTGTTTCTAAATTATGTGTGTGATGTGTCTTTGTTCTGTTACAATAAAAAACTTCATGAAACTACGTTGGGATATGCTTATTCTCTTTGAGGTGAGAACTGGGTATTTTTGTTTTCTCTGATGAGTTCTAGGCCAGTCAAGGCCATATACTAAGATCTCTTTCTTGAAAACAAAATTTTTAGTTTAAGAGGCTGGAGAATGGCTTAGTGGTTAAAAACACTGGCTGTTCTTGCAGAAAACCTGGGTTCAGATCCCAGCACCTACATGGTGGCTAACAACCATCTATAACTTTAGTTCCAGAGGATGTGACACCCTCCTTCTTTCCTATGTGGGCACTGCAATGACATGGGTGCACTTACATACATGCAGGTATAACATTCGTACTGCATAAAAATAAAAAATAAGGGACTAGAGTGTATTAGACACTTTGTTGTTGCCACGATAAAATCACCATGACCAAGGGAACTTATAAAAGGAAAAATTTATTTGAGCTTACCATTGACGGTTCCAGGGAATTGTGGTGGGAGGCATGGTGGCTGGGGCTGGAGCAGAAAGCCAAGGTGCACATCTCCCAATGAGCACAGGAAGCTGAGAAAGCCTCTGGAGACTGGCAAGGCTTGTTAAACTCTCTAAGACTGTCCCCAGTGATGTACTTCCTCCAGCATGGCCACACCTTCTAATATCTCCCAAAACAGCACCACCAACTGGGAACAAAACATCTGAATACTTGAAGCCTATGTGGGACAGTCTCATTCAAACCACCACAATGGAGAGATGGCTCAGCAGTTAAGAGTGCTGACAGCTCTTGCAGAGGACCCAGATTCAATCCCCAGCATTCACACGGTGGCTAACGACCAACCAGAATTCCAGTTCTAGGGGGATCTGAAGCCTTCTTCTGACAATGTACAACACAGGCAATACACTCAGTCACAAATAAAAATTTAAAAATTAAATAAAAAAGACCAGTCAGATCTTGAACCCTCAGAAACCTGTCTGCCTCTGCCCTGATTAAGTGTGTGTGTGTGTGTGTGTGTGTGTGCCACCATGCCTGGCATGGCATCAAATTTTGTGGCTGATAATGACCTTGAATTTTGAATCTTCCTATCTTCATCTCTCGAATTCTGGGATTGCAGATATATGCCACCATACTCAGTTTATGTGGAGCTGCATATGGAGCAGGTAGCACCACACATGCTCATCAAACACTCTGTGAACAGCTGCGTCCCAGGTCCAGCACCACACATGCTCATCAAACACTCTGTGAACAGCTGCGTCCCAGCTCCAGCACCACACATGCTCATCAAATGCTCTGTGAACAGCTGCGTTCCAGCTCCAGCACTACACATGCTCATCAAACGCTCTATGAACAATACGTCCCAGCTACCAGCACATCTTCATTGGACTTAATCTTCAGTAGCTTCTATTTTCTGTCATACACATTTTTTTTTATTTTTGGTCTTTTTGAGACAGGGTCTCCCTGTAGCCCCAGCTGTCCTGGAACTCGCTCTATAGACCAGGCTGACCTTGAACTCAGAGATCTGCCTGCCTCTGCCTCCCAAGTGCTAGAATTAAAGGTGTGCGCCACCACGCCCAGCTTCATACACATTTTTAAAAGATTTGTTCTTAGCTGGGCATGGTGGCGCACGCCTTTAATCGTAGCACTTGGGAGGCAGAGGCAGGCAGATCTTTGTGAGTTCAAGGCCAGCCTGGTCTATAGAACGAGTTCCAGGACAGCTGGGGCTACAGGGAGACCCTGTCTCAAAAAGACCAAAAAAAAAAAAAAAAAAAAAAAAAGATTTGTTCTTAGAACAAATTTCCAGCTGCAAATAGTTTTTTTGGGGGGATAGAATCTCGCTAGTACAGCCGAAACTGGACTTGAATTTACTATGTGGCTCAGATTGGCCTCAAACTTGCGGCAATCCTCCTGCCTCAGCCTCCCAAGTGCTAGGACTACAGATAAACCATGAAAGAATCTGCTTTGCATTTAGTTTGTTTAGCTGTAGTGGGACATGACCCAGTGTCCCCTACGTCTAGGCCAACTATCACTGTGGCCTACACCAAGCCCCAAGCAATTGTTTATATAATCAGCTTTATTTATATTCAAAATTTAAACACACAGTGGCATACAGTTAAGTCTTCCTCTCACCAAGAGCCAACCAGTGTAGCTACTAGTTCTCCCAGAACTATTTTACATAGATACAAGTACAGCGTGTGCATACTTTATATATACATAGTACGCTATCATTAAATAAATGACGGGGCTGGTAACAGTTTTACAACCTGAATGTTTGGTGTCTATAAATTTCTTGAATACTCTGGAAAACGCAAATTACTTATGGAAAATTCCAAAATAAAGGACAATTATTTCCATTTGCTATGTTTTGCTACAATTCCGTGTTCTGAGGAAACTTCCAACATCTCTGAAGCCCCTCTCTCTTCTTTCAGAGCATACAGCACGTCATCCTGGCTGACATTGAGCCTCACTCGAAGGAACAGATCATTCCTGCTGGGCTCCACCAGGAGCAGGCGGCAGGAACCAAGGCGTGAACACACAGCCATAGTCTCTGACATGGTAGGGTACGGCAATCCCTCCATTCTGCATAGGGCCACATGCTGACTGTAGATCTAGACATAAAAAGCCAAGCAAAGGTTAAGAGACAAACAATCTTGGGTGTGTATCTGATCATTTCATCACTTGCAATAATCACATAGTTGGTGCCTGGGATCCAGAATGCTTCATCTGTGTCCCTGTACACATGCAAAGGGGCAGCACAAGCTCCCGAACAGGACACAGCAAGCCTGAACCATGCTGTTCTACCATTTCCTATGCAATCCTGGACAAATCACTTCACTTTTTTGGGGGGGAGAGAGGGGAGATAGGGAGTGTTCCTTTTTATTTTATTTTACTTTTTTTTTGGTCTTTTTTTGAGACAGGGTCTCCCTGTAGCCCCAGCTGTCCTGGAACTCACTTTGTAGACCAGGCTGGCCTTGAACTCACAAAGATCTGCCTGCCTCTGCCTCCCAAGTGCTAGGATTAAAGGCGTGCGCCACCACGCCCAGCGGGGAGTGTTCCTTTTAAGACAAGGTTTACTCTTAAGTAGCTCTACTGTGGAATCTAGTCTGGCCTCAAACTCTTGACAGTCTTCCTGCCTTGGCCTTCCAAGTGTTTCAATTATGGTGTAAGCCACCGTGCTTGGCCCACTTCCTTATTTTGAGCTTCATTTTTACTTAAAAGATGTACTACTATTGCATGACACAGGTGCACAAACCTTCATGCAGACAGTACATTCATACACATAAATAATTTAAAAAAAAAAACATGTGCTACTGTACATCCCTTATCAGTTGGTCAGTAGAAAGTGATTAATAATCACACTGCAGTAGTCACAGTGTTTAGGCTGTCAGAGTTCAGCAACTTGTTATGTAGCTGAGGATGATCTTGAATTTAGGATTTGATCCCCCATCTCTACTTCCCAAGTGCTGGGATTAAAGCATGGAGAACTGAACCCAGAGCTTTGTGCAGGCAAGAAAAATATTCTAATTAAGCTTATTAAAACTCCAGCCCCCACTAATTTTCCATGTATTTTAAGAGCCCCAGCCCCATATTTAGAAGGATCTGAAAAATGGCAATCAACCTGTTGAAATGTTGCTTCCTCTAGGCCAGACTGACGGAACTCTGCAAGAATGGCTCTCAGGAAGCCCTGTTCCAGGACAGAGGAATTCCTTAAAGGAAACAAAGACATGAATTCTAAAGGCTATACCACCAGCCCCAAGAAAAGCCAAAGCTTCCCTGTGTCTTTAGAAAAGGAAAGAAAACACCAGGAAACGTCTTCTATCTCTGGTCAAAGTTCCTCCCTTCTCCAAAGTCTCAGAGTTGATACAAATTGCCCCTTTGGAAATGCGGCACAGCAACTAACCACTGTTGGAAGCCTCATTCTATGCCACTCAGTGAGAGAAGAGCTGCTTCCTGTGCTCGAAACAATTCTTTAATTTCTTGGGACAGGGACTCATTGGGCGGTGCAGACTAGACCTCACTAGGTAGCCTGGGGTGATCTTCAACCTGTGACAATTCTCTGCTTCAGCCACCTGAGTGAACTACCAAGCCCAGCCTGTTCCTCAGCCTTTATACTCATGCCACGCCCAGAGTACAGCTCAGTCAACAGCAAGCACCACCTGTTATCGAAGGTATGTTTCTACCTCCTGACTGGCCAGCCTGGATCCCGAGGGCTGTCTAGCTATATGCAGCACAATGGATTAATGCTCAGAAACAAGCACGTGGCCTCTTCCCATACCCTCCTAGAGGTGCAAAAGACAGAGCATCTTACTTGATGGCAGTGATGTAGGACGAGGAGAACATCTCATCCACAGCCTCCATTAAATGGCCCACAGTGACGCGGCCAGGGGAGTCACACTTCTGAGAAAGCTCACAGATCTCTGTGGCTCGCCTACAGATATCCAGGCAGCGTCGTGCGTCTCCAGAGAGGGCTGCTACCTATGAGAGGGAACATTTCATTTCTAAAGTCCGTTTGCCATTTCATCGCAGGTGATGAACCAGTAGATTCTGTGTTCAGCTGAAAAGATAGGGAGGTGCTGGGAATGGTCTAATGCCAAAGCTGAGGACAGTTTGGGAAACTTGTGAAGCGAGAATAAATCATTATGTCTTGTGTGGGACACTATTCCCCTGGATCAAACCACTGTCTTGGTTTTACAGATAATTCCATAGTTGAAGAGACAGAGATTCTCAGGTTGTTTATTCAGGAAATAACTTTGTGTAAAAAAAAAAAAAAGCCAAGGCCCGAGGCCGAAGGAGATCCTGTTAGGTGATCAGGCCAAGGAGGCCTCCCCCAAAGCACGGGCTAAGTTTGGAAGGACGGCGAGGGAGAGGTGGGTCCATGGCTGCTTTGGGGCTGGATGTGGTGGTGTATGCCTTTGATCCAGCACTCAGAGGCAGAGGCTGGAACAGTGAGCTCCGGGTCAGTAGGGGGAACAGGGAGACCCTGTCTCAAACAAAGAGATGGCTCATCAGTAAAGAACACAGGGTGCTCTTAGAAAGGACCTTAGCTCCCATCACCCGCAGTTAAAATCTGCCCTAAGTTCCAGGGGATCTGATGCCCTCTCCCAACCTCCATGAGCAATGCACACACATGCTGCATTTACATACATGCAGGCAAAACACACACATAAAAATGAAAATAAAGAGCACTTGCTATTCTTGCAGAGAGATCTCGGATCAGTTCCCAGTACCCACACAGTGGTTCATGGCCATCAGTATCTCCAGGTCCAGGGAATCTGATGCCTTCTTCTGGCCTCCAAAGATACCAGGCATCCATGTGGTATGCATACATATATGCCAGCAAAATACACACCAGTGCCTGGTATGGTGGTGCATGCCTTTAGTCCCAGATCTGGGAGGCAGACATATCTCTGTGAAATCAAGGCTCACCTGGTCTACATAGTGAGTTCCAGACACCTGTGGCTACAGGAGAGAGAGCCTGTCTCAAAGAGACAAAAACAAAAAAAAAAACAAAAAAAAACAAAAAAAAAAACAAAAAAAAATAAACAAACAAATAAATAAGGGAGTGGGGGGGGACCCTCAGAAGGTAGAGGACCCAGAGCTGAGACGCTGTGCTGGAGAACAGGACCCACACTCGTCTCCACCATCTCTGCTGCCGCCCTCACTGCCACACTGCTCTCAAGGAAACTTCTACTCCTTAGCATGCTGACTCAGAAAGACACTCCCCACAGCCTTCCACCTTGAGCTCACAATCCTTCTGACAGGGGACATTGCCATTCCCACTTAGGCCACTCCTATTTCAACTCTTTCTCAGAATCCCTGCAGCCTAGAAAGACCTGTGTCTCAGAACTTAGACTCCCAGTAGTTGCAAACACCCTGCTCAACCAATGGGATCCCAGCACCCACGTAATGAGTTGGGTACCCAGGCTCTACCTGGAGGTAGAGATTGCTGGGGCTGGTTGGCTGCCAGCCTCGGTGGGAGGATGGAAGGAGACATGTGACTTCTAGGTTCAGGGTATAACCACATTTAGTTTTTACATATTTGACCAGTAAGATACTGAGAGGCACACAGAGATGAAACTAATTGAGGATGGGTCACTAACTTAAAGAGTACATGTTTCAAGGATATTTCCCAAAGGATTGGATCCTGGGTTAATGTCTTTAGCTTCGGGTATCTGTGCATACCTGCATACACAGATGTACACACAGATGCACACACACCTGCACACACAGATGCATACACTCCACACACAGCAAACAAAGCCAAAATAAAATAAATGAATTGGAGACTCAGGCTGACTTCTCCAGCCTTCCACATGTCTACAAAGTGAAGAGTGACCTGACCTTTGGCTAGTCTACAGACAGCCTCAGCTGTAGAGTGGATGCTTATATCTAAACAGGTCCGACAGACTAGCTTCTTAGGGCGGCCCTCACTGTCTCCATATCTATTTCAGGGTTTTGGTCCTTCCTAGAACATGGCTGGCAGAACTGACTGCTCTTTATACCAATTAAGGTTAGTTTGTGGTCATTGCCTTCTAAGAAATCATACAATAAAATAAAGTCACAGAATATTTCAGACTTTTGATCTTCCCAGCCCCCTCTTTGTATTTTGATGGGATTTCCTACAATTCCCTTCTTCCCAGAGCTCACAGCACTCGGCCTCACACAGGGCAGGTGCTCAGTAAGAACTTGTTCACCAGCTCGTGGGTGTAGGAAGGCCCTCCAAGGCTACTCACCTTCCTGGCTACTAACTGGATGGCATCATCCTCAAAGGCCTTTAGATGCTTGAGCCGGGACACTAAGATCTGTTTCAGCTGACTGTGAGAATAGGGCGAGAAGGACATCCTGGTAAGGCCCTAGGGACCCAAGATGACAGAGGAACAACTTAAGCCCTTTGATTATCCAGGTCAAAAATCACCATCCAGTCCCAAGTCTGATTGTCAAATCCCACATAAGCACCTGCGGGCTTCTTCCCAGGTCCACTGCTCTTCCAGCTGTTGGTTACTGGCAACGACAGTCCCCGCCCCTGCAGGGCAGCAGCTCTCCAACCACTGTCTTTCCCTCTATTGGAATTGTATGAGTAGACAGGCAGAAGAGCTCCTCGGAACCACACAGCTCCTGCCTTCCCCTATACTCTTCATGGCTTAATGATACTTCCTGCCAAACTACAAGGCCCATGAAGGCAGACACTGGGAGGTTGGCTCTCTGCTCTATTCCAAGTACTCAAGAGGTGACAGATGACAAATGCTTAGGATAAACAAACAAATGAAACCCCAACTATTCCAGGACTGGTATGGTATTTGCAGAAGAAATTATAAACATGGCCATATTTCCCAATCTTCTAGATTTTCATTTTTGGCAGAACGCTGTGGACTTACCAGTCGGCTTGACACTCGGTTCACCATGATCCGCTCTGGGAGATCCATGGTATTGGCGATGGTTAGGACCACCAGCCGGGCCCCCTTGTGAGTGGGCCAGTCAAAGAGATTGTACATCACATCTTGTTTGTGGGTCCAAAGGAGGTCGAGCTGCCACAGGAGACAGACATATTGGGTCAGAGAGACTGAGCTCGCCCAAGGGGCAGGCAGAGAGACTGAGCTCGCCCAAGGGGCAGGCAGAGAGACTGAGCTCGCCCAAGGGGCAGGCAGGTCTCTGCACTGGCGTCCGTGCTGCCCACAGCATTTCCCTGTACTGGTGCAGCACTATTCCTCCTCTCGTTCCCCCCCCCCCGGGGCACCTTACCTCATCCACAAGCAGAACAGTGGTCTCCCGCAGGGCCCCTCGGCCACAGAATCGCTTTGCCAGCAGTTGTGCTGCATGGTTAGCTGTTGCCTTCTGGCCTGTCAGCTTCTGCATGGGGGAAAAGCAGTTGGAGTCTACCCCCTTCCCCCCAGTTTGTAGTACAGTATGCGAAATGAAGAAGTTACTCAGTGTCCCATACCCTGCTTCTCACTCTAGTCCCTGCCACTAGTGGGCTTGTGGCTCCTGCCATGTTGGCCTGTCTTGGTGTGTGGACATCCAGTCAATACTCAGTTTTTTTTTTTATTAATTTTATTTATTTCTGTATGTGTATGAATGTACTGTCTGCATGCAAGTTTGTGCACCCGTGTCGTGCAATGCCGCGGAGGTCAGAAGATGGTCTCAGATTCCCCTGGAACTGGAGTTCTCCTGGAATTGGAGTTTCAGACGGTTCTCTGCCGCCATGTGGGTGCTGGGGATCGAACCCGGGTGCTCTGTAAGAGCGGTCGGCGCTCTTAACCACTAGGCCATCTCTCCAGCCCCAGTTTTGTTGTTTTTTAATGTGTATGAATGTACTGTCTGCATGTAGGTTGGTGCACCTGTGTCGTGCAATGCCGTGGAGGTCAGTCAAGAGGGCGTCGGATTCCCCTGGAACTGGAGTTAAAGACGGTTCTTAGCTGCCATGTGGGTGCTGGGAATCAAACCCGGGTCTTCTGCAAGAGCAGCTGAGCCATCTCTCCAGTCCCAATACTCAGTTTCTAGAACAAAGTCTTTGAGGCTAGAAATTCTGCTTTCACCCTTCATCACCGCACAAAGGACAATGCCTGGTATCCATCCATGTGTGAAATAATTAAGCCCTTCCCTTTCCATGTGCTTCCTGGGGGCTAGTTTCCAAAATACAAAACATCTTTGCTCACCAGCCAGATGTGCACATAGACTTGGCGGGGCTCTGTCAGCTTCATGCCACTGACCTCCACGAACTGGAAGGCGGGTAGATCACTTGTTTGGGCTGCCTGCTGCAAGCAGCGGATAACCTCATGCACAGTGGCAGTCTTCCCTGTCCCAGGGACCCCAGAGATGTACATACACCTAGAGCAAGAACAATATAACCATAGGCTCGATCTCCATTGTATCAGGAGAGACCAGGACCCCTGACAGATGGGAGTGAGAACAGTAACGAGCACCACAGGAAACTGGTCAGCACTGGACTTGCTGAGATAGAATCCTCCATTCTTTTTTTTTTTTTTTTTCCCCTGAGACGGGGTCTCCCTGTAGCCCCAGCTGTCCTGGAACTCACTCTGTAGACCAGGCTGGCCTTGAACTCACAAAGATCCGCCTGCCTCTGCCTCCCAAGTGCTGGGATTAAAGGCATGCGCCACCATACCCGGCCGTGAATCTTCCATTCCAAAAGCGAGAAGGTATGCAAATTGACTACTCAAAGCTCAGCCCCACCCCCAACTCTTTCATTAGACAGACTCTCATGAAGCTTAAATTAGCCTCCACCTCACTACGGAGCTAAGAATGACCCCGGACTTGGGATCCTCTTGCCTCCACCTCACTACCATCCCCAGCTTCTGTGATGCTAGGGGATCAAACCCAGCACCTAGCACATGCTAGGCAAGCATTCTACCAACTGAAGTACAGGCTCAGTAGTTTATTATTATTATTTCTGAAAGGCAAAATTCCACTCTTTTAGGCAAAACATGCTTTAGTTACTCCAGACTTCAGCCGCCCTGCTGACCTTGGTGAGCTTGGCCTCTTCCCCAAGCTACTTGCCTGGCCAGCGTTACTCACCCTCCAGTCCCGTCAAGAAGTTTGCTTTCCACAAAACTGTAGATGTTTTGGAATTCCTGCTCTCGACAGGGAAGAGACTCAGGCACAGCAGAGACATGTAGCCTACAGTTGGTGGAAGATGGAAGAGAGCTGTAGAAGCCTTTTGCCATCTATCCAATAATAAATGAGGAGACTTTTCTACTATTCCTATGTGGAAAGTCCAGCATAAAAGGGAAGGCTTCTCTCAAACCTAAATGTCCCCATAGGGCCTTGACCAAACCCTGTTTCACCAACCAAATAACTTGGGTGGACCTAATCCTACTAGAGTTTCCAAGTATCTTGACTTTTGACAGGATCTAGATTCATGCGTCTTTGAAGGCCCCACCTAGTTCTATGGGGCCCTGTAACTAAGAGGTACTACTGTCAGAAATCGCCTCCCACCCTGAAACAATGCCACCACCGGGAGGCTGCCTCCCAAGGACCATTTGCCTTGGTGCTGCTGTCTCTGTCTCTCTGGTCTGGAACTCACTATGTAGCCTTGAATTCACACAGATCTGAGAGCTGGAAATAAACATACCTGCCTGCCCGCCTGCTGTCTGTCTATTTTTTTTTTTTTTTTGGTCTTTTCGAAACGGGGTCTCCCTGTAGCCCAGCTGTCCTGGAGCTCTGTAGACCAGGCTGGCCTTGAACTCACAAAGATCCGCCTGCCTCTGCCTCCCAAGTGCTAGTGCTAGGATTAAAGGCATGTGCCACCAAGCCCGGCTATTGTTTACCTTTCTAAGCACTTGTTTTTCTCTGTCAGCATGCTTACCAGCAACTGCACAACACCTGCAGGATCCACCCCATTTTATGCCAAGAGGAGGGGGTGTTCCTGAGAAGCATTACCTCAGCCGGGCCTCCTCCAGCATGCTGGATGGCTCCTGGGCTGCGAGGCTCCGGCTGCGGATCTGAGGAGTAGCATGTTGAGGCGTTCTAGGGTTAGGCTGTAGTGAAAGAACATAACAGGATTTGTAATAAAATAAAACAAAACAAACCAACACCTAGGACACAGCACCCTGACCTAGTAAACAGAGCAGGGGTGCTGACTCCTCATTTCCCACCTATATGAAGTATAATTTACCCTACCACAACTCATGTCCACAAGCATTTTGTTCAGTCCAAACATGACTCTTGGGGATCAGAGAGATGGCTCAGTGGTTAAGAGCACTAGCTGCTCTTGCAGAAGAGGTAGGCTTGAGCCCCAACACTGCAACTAACTGGTAACTCTAGTTCCAAGGGTATTGCATACACATGGTGCACTTAAATGCATGCAGACAAAACACGCATACATGCAAAATAGGAAGGCATCAAACTCCCTGGAACTAGAGTTGCAGATGCTTCTTGTATACCATGTTGTGGGTGCTGGAAGCCAAACCTGGGTCCTCTGCAAGACAGTGCTCTTAACTACTGGGGCACTGCTCCAGCCTTTTTTTTTTTTGGGGGGGGGTCTCTTTGAGACAGGATCTCCCTGTGGCCCCAGCTAGTTTCAACCTCACAGATTCACCTGTCTCTACCTCAGCCTCCCAAGTGCTAGCACTAAATAAAGGCACACAAGAGCAGGGCGTGGTGGTGCATCTCTGAGTTCAAGGTCAGCCTGGCCTACAGGCCAGCTGGGACTCTGTCTCAAACAGACCAAAAAGAATGTGTGGCAGGAAGATCCTGTCTCAAAAACAAAACAGGCTAAACAAGACTTAGGTGTGCTCCTCCATAGAGGATGGACAGCTTTGAGTATCAGACCTGTGCTCAGAACCAGCTGTTAGGTTTTTACCGTCCCTTATGCTACAAGAGGGGCACATCACCAGGAACGAAATCCGAAAGCAGCTTACGGTCTTCTTTGGTGTCTTGGAGGGGGTCTGCACGGATGGCTTTGGGGTTGTGTGCAGCTTCCTGAGCTGGCGTTGTGGATTTCTCTTTGGAAGGGAGGGAATAGAATCATCTTCCTCCTCACTGCTAGAGCCGGACACCTCGACTGGGGGTTTGAACTCTTCCTCTTCTTGGTCATTATTATGCTCTATGATCCTGAGTGGTAGAGACAAATCATATTCTCTTATTCAGGGTTCGAGCCTTAATAAGACCACCAGGTAATATGGGGTCTGTTCCACCTCCTGGTCACTTGCTTCTGAGATACTCTGCTAAAGGCATTGTGTGGTTCTTTAAAACCCTCAACAATTTTAAAATGTGTGCATTTTTCCTATTTTACACACAGAGCCTAAATCCAAACCGAGGTCTACCAAAATTCAAGTTAATGCTCTGAAGCACCCGCCTCCTCCATGCCTGGCTGCAGCCATGGGGCTACAGAACGCCAAGGCAGCATTTCTTGTTCCTACACTTGTGCAAGAGGCAGCCCAACTCCAGACGTGCCAGGTAAAGAGTAAGTATCAATGCGCTGGCAGGCCACAAGCACAAGAAGCATTAGGAAAAAGGTGCCAGCCACCCACACGGAGCTTGCTCTGGCTGCCAACGGGTAGTCTTACCGAAGCTGTTCCCTAATCCGATTCAAAGTCAAGAGAGCACTCTTTCTGTGGGCACGATGGGAAGTCCCGGTGGCTTCTTTGTCAGTTTCTAGGTCTTCTGTGTCCCTGCACAGTACCACAGCAAGATTATAGGAAGCAGTTTGGGGCACCAACAATTGACAATAGCACTAGGAAGTCTGGAGGTCTCATTGGCTCCTATTCTTTTTATCCTACCTTGGAAAGAGTTAATAAAATTTGCTAAAAGGTGCATCAGTGCAGCTTAACTCAAACCCAGAGATTAATCTAGTAGAAGCCAGGTACTGGGAATTTCACTTAGAAAACATTGAAAGGTGTATAATTTCTAGTGTATCACATATTTATACAACTCACCTACAAATATTATTTAGTACCCAACTACAAAGTTTGTTCTAATTTTCGTATTTTACTATACTTTAGAGTAGATTCCATTTAAGAAAAACCACCATCTGATTTAAGAAATGATGGCTAGCTGGGCACGGTGGTGCACGCCTTTAATCCCAGCACTTGGGAAGCAGAGAAGGCAGATCTCTGTGAGTTCCAGGCCAGCTGGGGGGACAGGGAGACCCTGTCTCCAAAAAACAGACACCCCCCCTACCCCGCAAACAAGGGAAAAAAAAACCAAAAACCAAAAACCCCTCCCCAGGTATTGACACACGGTGCACTTACATACACACATTAAAACAAAACAAACAAAAAAGATTCCTGTGTCCAAGACTTAGAATGTAGTTTACTAGATCCAGAGGGACTCAGAAATCTTTATTTGGAAAAGAACTGCAGAGCTCCCCGAGTTCGGTTGGAGGAGCACAGCTCTGAGCTGCTCCCGTACAACGCTCCTTTCTCATCACATGAAGGGTCTCAGGCTGCTCTGGAGTGGGCACTGCTCCTGCTTACTTACCTCGTGGTATTTTCTGGTTTCAGAGTCACAGGTAACACTGATGAGCGGCTCCTGCCGCCCCTGAAGGGGCTAAGTGTCCCCTGTCCCTCCAGACTCTCTTCTGTGGTTTTCGCAGTTCTCGAAGCCCCATGGCTCTCAGGTGAAGACTTCTTGTTATCTTCAGCACAAAAGGGTTGAAACTGTTTATTTTTTCCTGGAGCTTTCAAAGCTGAAGACATCTTGATTTCACCCAGCTGAGATCTCTTAGAAGGTGAGGTGGTCTCAGAGAAGGCTGTTTTTCGTTTAGATCTTCTTGGGGAATCCAAGGAATCACACAAAGTCTGCTGGGATAGTTGAGTGTTAGGTGTCCGGGGAAAGCCTAAGCCCAAGAGACATCACAAACATTACACCAAGACAGAAGTTATCCATGCTTTGAATGATCCTACTCTCCTCTTCCAGGCCAAGTGGCTCTAATTATCCCCCTGCCCCCTTTTAAACTTCATGAGTGAATTTCTTAGATAGAAATATGACTTTTTTATTTATTTCTATATCTGGCTGCCAGGTATTGAAACCAGGGCCTGGCACACACTAAGCATATACTCTACCACTGAGCTGCTGCAACTGTAGTCTGAGAAATTGACGACCCCCCCCCCCTCGTCTTTTTGAAACAGGGTTTCCCTGTAGCCCCAGCTGGCCTGGAACTCACAGAGATCTGCTTGCCTCTGTCTCCTGAGTGCTGGGATTAAAGGCATGTGCCACCACACCCATCTGAGACACTGACTTCTAAACCAGATGTTGTGGATACTCACCAATCCAGCACCCAGAAGTGCAGTTATTAACTAAAGGCAATAATCCCAACTCAAGGCATTTGAAGAAATTTATAGTAGTGACAGCACTGAGCGACACCAGGCTCACACACAGCTGGGTTTTTTTGGTCTTTGGAGACAGGATCTCCCTGTAGCCCGAGCTATCTTTGAACTCAAGAGATCTGTCTGCCTCTGCATCCTGAGTACTGGGATTAAAGGCATTTGGCACCACACCCAGACTTTTTTTTTTTTTTTGAGAGAAGGTCCCCCTGAGCCCCAGCTGGTCTGGAGCTCACTGTGTAGATTAGGCTGGCCCGAATCACACAGAGATCTGCCTGCTTCCACCTCCACCACACCCAGCTTTGTTTTTGAAAAACTAAGACTGTATCTGCCAAGAGAGAGAAGAGGGATTTCTGAGGAGAATCATCACATATGGATCTGTCCCACCCTGGCCAGGACTACGACAACCAAAGCCCACAGGCCTTCACAGACATAACCGATCTATTAAAAAGTATATACCAAGTGCTAGAAAGAAACAAAACGTGACTGAGATTCAACCTTGGCACTCCTCATGGGACGCTGTGATCTAACCTCAGCACTCCCCCACAGGACGCTGGCACTCCTCACAGGACGCTGTGATCTAACCTCGGCACTCCCCCACAGGACGCTATGATCTAACCTCGGCACTCCCCCACAGGATGCTGTGATCTAACCTCAGCACTCCCCCACAGGACGCTGGCACTCCTCACAGGACGCTGTTATCTAACCTCGGCACTCCCCCACAGGACGCTATGATCTAACCTCGGCACTCCCCCACAGGATGCTGTGATCTAACTTCAGCACTCCCCCACAGGACGCTGGCACTCCTCACAGGACGCTGTGATCTAACCTCGGCACTCCCCCACAGGACGCTCTGATCTAACCTCAGCACTCCCCCACAGGACGCTATGATCTAACCTCGGCACTCCTCACAGGACGCTCTGATCTAACCTCGGCACTCCCCCACAGGACGCTCTGATCTAACCTCGGCACTCCTCACAGGACGCTCTGATCTAACCTCAGCACTCCCCCACAGGACGCTCTGATCTAACCTCGGCACTCCTCACAGGACGCTCTGATCTAACCTCGGCACTCCTCCACAGGACGCTGTGATCTAACCTCGGCACTCCTCACAGGACGTTCTGATCTAACCTCGGCACTCCCCCACAGGACACTCTGATCTAACCTCGGCACTCCTCACAGGACGCTCTGATCTAACCTCAGCACTCCCCCACAGGACGCTCTGATCTAACCTCGGCACTCCCCCACAGGACGCTGTGATCTAACCTCGGCACTCCCCCACAGGACGCTCTGATCTAACCTCGGCACTCCTCACAGGACGCTCTGATCTAACCTCGGCACTCCTCCACAGGACGCTGTGATCTAACCTCGGCACTCCTCACAGGACGTTCTGATCTAACCTCAGCACTCCCCCACAGGACACTCTGATCTAACCTCGGCACTCCTCACAGGACGCTCTGATCTAACCTCAGCACTCCCCCACAGGACGCTCTGATCTAACCTCGGCACTCCCCCACAGGACGCTGTGATCTAACCTCGGCACTCCCCCACAGGACGCTCTGATCTAACCTCAGCACTCCTCACAGGAGGCTCTGATCTAACCTCGGCACTCCCCCACAGGACGCTCTGATCTAACCTCAGCACTCCCCCACAGGATGCTATGATCTAACCTCGGCACTCCTCACAGGATGCTGTGATCTAACCTCGGCACTCCCCCACAGGACGCTGTGATCTAACCTCGGCACTCCCCCACAGGACGCTCTGATCTAACCTTGGCACTCCTCACAGGAGGCTCTGATCTAACCTTGGCACCTCTCCACAGGACACTCTGATCCAAGCGGAGACACGACAAGCAGGAGTGCCTACAGCACGAAACAGCTTAAGTATCTTAAAGTGTTGCTAGCTTGAATCAGACACATGGTGTATGAGACAGGTGCAGACAGAACTTGGCGTCATCTACTGTCTGTGTGAGCATCAGTGTGGCTGTATTCACAATCACCCAAAACTATAAACATCTAAATGTCTTTTACCAGGGATAAATAAGCTGGTAAAATGGAGCATTACACACAAAGGAGCAAATTATCGACAAGTATAACAATACAGATGACTCTCAGATGCATAAAGCTGAGAGAAAAAGACTCAGCAAAACCACAACTGATTCCAACCATATGATAACCACAGAGACATCAAGCACATCGCTGGGCACCAGGAGCTGAGGAGGATGGACTGCTTTATTACAGAGGTGCCCAAGTACATTTTGTGGTAAAATGGTTCTACATTTTGATTATAATGTTAGTTACACAAATCTACATACTTGACATCCATGTATGTAGATGCAGATACACTACACAGGCTAGATGTAAGATGCATATAAGAAATAAAATGAGTTTCATGTATAGACTTGGGTCCTGCCCCTATATTTCATTATGCAAATGCATATATATATAAAAATTTTTTTGAGACAGGGTCTCCCTTTTTTTTTTTTTTTTTTTTTTTTTTTTTTTTTGGGACAGGGTNAAAGGGACACTCCCCACAGCCTTCCACCTTGAGCTCACAATCCTTCTGACAGGGGACATTGCCATTCCCACTTAGGCCACTCCTATTTCAACTCTTTCTCAGAATCCCTGCAGCCTAGAAAGACCTGTGTCTCAGAACTTAGACTCCCAGTAGTTGCAAACACCCTGCTCAACCAATGGGATCCCAGCACCCACGTTCATGGCGGTTGGGTACCCAGGCTCTACCTGGAGGTAGAGATTGCTGGGGCTGGTTGGCTGCCAGCCTCGGTGGGAGGATGGAAGGAGACATGTGACTTCTAGGTTCAGGGTATAACCACATTTAGTTTTTACATATTTGACCAGTAAGATACTGAGAGGCACACAGAGATGAAACTAATTGAGGATGGGTCACTAACTTAAAGAGTACATGTTTCAAGGATATTTCCCAAAGGATTGGATCCTGGGTTAATGTCTTTAGCTTCGGGTATCTGTGCATACCTGCCTCATACACCGCTGTACACCCCGATGCACACACACCTGCACACACAAGAATACACTCCACACACAGCAAACAAAAGCCAAATAAAATAAATGAATTGGGAGACTCAGGCTGACTTCTCCAGCCTTCCACATGTCTACAAAGTGAAGAGTGACCTGACCTTTGGCTAGTCTACAGACAGCCTCAGCTGTAGAGTGGATGCTTATATCTAAACAGGTCCGACAGACTAGCTTCTTAGGGCGGCCCTCACTGTCTCCATATCTATTTCAGGGTTTTGGTCCTTCCTAGAACATGGCTGGCAGAACTGACTGCTCTTTATACCAATTAAGGTTAGTTTGTGGTCATTGCCTTCTAAGAAATCATACAATAAAATAAAGTCACAGAATATTTCAGACTTTTGATTCTTCCCAGCCCCCCTCCTCCCCTCTTTGTCTTTTGATGGGATTTCCTACAATTCCCTTCTTCCCAGAGCTCACAGCACTCGGCCTCACACAGGGCAGGTGCTCAGTAAGAACTTGTTCACCAGCTCGTGGGTGTAGGAAGGCCCTCCAAGGCTACTCACCTTCCTGGCTACTAACTGGATGGCATCATCCTCAAAGGCCTTTAGATGCTTGAGCCGGGACACTAAGATCTGTTTCAGCTGACTGTGAGAATAGGGCGAGAAGGACATCCTGGTAAGGCCCTAGGGACCCAAGATGACAGAGGAACAACTTAAGCCCTTTGATTATCCAGGTCAAAAATCACCATCCAGTCCCAAGTCTGATTGTCAAATCCCACATAAGCACCTGCGGGCTTCTTCCCAGGTCCACTGCTCTTCCAGCTGTTGGTTACTGGCAACGACAGTCCCCGCCCCTGCAGGGCAGCAGCTCTCCAACCACTGTCTTTCCCTCTATTGGAATTGTATGAGTAGACAGGCAGAAGAGCTCCTCGGAACCACACAGCTCCTGCCTTTCCCCTATACTCTTTCCTGGCTTTAATTATACTGCCTGCCCAAACTACAAGGTCCCATGAACGGCAAGACCTGGGATGGTTGGCTCTCTCTCTATTCCAAGACCTCAAGATGGGTGGACGTACAAATGCTTTTAGGCCTAAAAACAAACAAATGAAACCCCAACTATTCCAGGACTGGTATGGTATTTGCAGAAGAAATTATAAACATGGCCATATTTCCCAATCTTCTAGATTTTCATTTTTGGCAGAACGCTGTGGACTTACCAGTCGGCTTGACACTCGGTTCACCATGATCCGCTCTGGGAGATCCATGGTATTGGCGATGGTTAGGACCACCAGCCGGGCCCCCTTGTGAGTGGGCCAGTCAAAGAGATTGTACATCACATCTTGTTTGTGGGTCCAAAGGAGGTCGAGCTGCCACAGGAGACAGACATATTGGGTCAGAGAGACTGAGCTCGCCCAAGGGGCAGGCAGAGAGACTGAGCTCGCCCAAGGGGCAGGCAGAGAGACTGAGCTCGCCCAAGGGGCAGGCAGGTCTCTGCACTGGCGTCCGTGCTGCCCACAGCATTTCCCTGTACTGGTGCAGCACTATTCCTCCTCTCGTTCCCCCCCCCCCCGGGGCCCCCTTCCTCATCCACAGCAGAACAGTGGTCTCCCGCAGGGCCCCTCGGCCACAGAATCGCTTTGCCAGCAGTTGTGCTGCATGGTTAGCTGTTGCCTTCTGGCCTGTCAGCTTCTGCATGGGGGAAAAGCAGTTGGAGTCTACCCCCTTCCCCCCAGTTTGTAGTACAGTATGCGAAATGAAGAAGTTACTCAGTGTCCCATACCCTGCTTCTCACTCTAGTCCCTGCCACTAGTGGGCTTGTGGCTCCTGCCATGTTGGCCTGTCTTGGTGTGTGGACATCCAGTCAATACTCAGTTTTTTTTTTTTATTCATTTTATTTATTTCGTAATGTGTATGAAGTTTTACGTCTGCATGAAGTTTTTGTGCACCTGTGTTTGCAATGCCGCGGAGGTCAGAAGATTGTTCAGATCTCCCCTGGTAACTGAGTAGTTCTCCTGGAATTGGAGTTATTGATAGTTGTTAGCCACCATACGGATGCTGGGAGTGGATCTCTGGTCCTCTGTAAGAGCCATCAGTGTTTTAACTGTTAGGCCATCTCTCCCGCCCCAGTTTTTTTTTTTTTGTTGTTTTTTAATGTGGTACTGAATGTACTGTCTGCCATGTAGGTTGGTGGCACCTGTGTCGTTTTTGCAATGCCGTGTCTGGAAGGGTGGTCAGTCGAGGTAAGTCAAGATGGCGTTCCGTTTGGGTGTCGGATATTCCCCTGGAACTGGATGGTTAAAAGACGGGGTTCTTGGTTTTTGTTGCCATGTGGGTGCTGGTGGGAATCCCAACCCGGGTCGGGGGTTCTTCTGCAAGAGCAGCTGAGCCATCTCTCTCCAAGCGTCCCAATACTCAGTTTCTAGAACAAAGTCTTTGAGGCTAGAAATTCTGCTTTCACCCTTCATCACCGCACAAAGGACAATGCCTGGTATCCATCCATGTGTGAAATAATTAAGCCCTTCCCTTTCCATGTGCTTCCTGGGGGCTAGTTTCCAAAATACAAAACATCTTTGCTCACCAGCCAGATGTGCACATAGACTTGGCGGGGCTCTGTCAGCTTCATGCCACTGACCTCCACGAACTGGAAGGCGGGTAGATCACTTGTTTGGGCTGCCTGCTGCAAGCAGCGGATAACCTCATGCACAGTGGCAGTCTTCCCTGTCCCAGGGACCCCAGAGATGTACATACACCTAGAGCAAGAACAATATAACCATAGGCTCGATCTCCATTGTATCAGGAGAGACCAGGACCCCTGACAGATGGGAGTGAGAACAGTAACGAGCACCACAGGAAACTGGTCAGCACTTGGACCTTGCTGAGATAGATCCTCCATTATTTTTTTTTTTTTTTTTTCCCCTTGAGACGGGGTTCTCCCTGTAGCCAAGCTGTCCTGGAACTCACTTGCTAGCCCAGGCTGGCCTTGAACTCACAAACAGATCCGCCTGCCTCTGCTCCCAAAGTGCTGGGATTTAAAGGCATTGCGGCCCACCATACCCGGCGTGATTGACTCTTCATTTCAAAAGCGAGGGAAGGTAGCAACTTGACTCATAAAGCTCAGCCCCACCCCCAACTCTTTCATTAGACAGACTCTCATGAAGCTTAAATTAGCCTCCACCTCACTACGGAGCTAAGAATGACCCCGGACTTGGGATCCTTGCTTCCACTCTCACTACCTCATCCCCAGCTTTGTGATGATGCTAGGGGATCACCCACACCTAGCACATGCTAGGCAAGCATTCTACCAACTGATCCACATCCCCAGCCCTCTTTTATTATTATTATTTTCTGAAAGGCAAAATTCCACTCTTTTAGGCAAAACATGCTTTAGTTACTCCAGACTTCAGCCGCCCTGCTGACCTTGGTGAGCTTGGCCTCTTCCCCAAGCTACTTGCCTGGCCAGCGTTACTCACCCTCCAGTCCCGTCAAGAAGTTTGCTTTCCACAAAACTGTAGATGTTTTGGAATTCCTGCTCTCGACAGGGAAGAGACTCAGGCACAGCAGAGACATGTAGCCTACAGTGGTGAGATGAGTGTAAGAGATGGAAGAGAGCTGTAGAAGCCTTTTGCCATCTATCCAATAATAAATGAGGAGACTTTTCTACTATTCCTATGTGGAAAGTCCAGCATAAAAGGGAAGGCTTCTCTCAAACCTAAATGTCCCCATAGGGCCTTGACCAAACCCTGTTTCACCAACCAAATAACTTGGGTGGACCTAATCCTACTAGAGTTTCCAAGTATCTTGACTTTTGACAGGATCTAGATTCATGCGTCTTTGAAGGCCCCACCTAGTTCTATGGGGCCCTGTAACTAAGAGGTACTACTGTCAGAAATCGCCTCCCACCCTGAAACAATGCCACCACCGGGAGGCTGCCTCCCAAGGACCATTTGCCTTGGTGCTGCTGTCTCTGTCTCTCTGGTCGGAACTCACTATGTAGCCTTGAATTCACCACAGAACTGAGAGATGGAAATAAACAACCTGCCTGCCCGCCTGTCTGTGGTTCTAGTTTTTTTTTTTTTTTTTTGGGTCTTTTTTCGAAGACGGGGTCTCCCTGTATGTAGCCCACTGTCCTGAGCTCTTGACCCGGAGCGGCCGACCTGAACTCACAAAGATACCGCCTGCCCTGCCTCCCAAGTGCTAGTGCTAGTATTAAAGGCCAGTGTCGGCCACCAAGCTCTACGGCTATTGTTTACCTTTCTAAGCACTTGTTTTTCTCTGTCAGCATGCTTACCAGCAACTGCACAACACCTGCAGGATCCACCCCATTTTATGCCAAGAGGAGGGGGTGTTCCTGAGAAGCATTACCTCAGCCGGGCCTCCTCCAGCATGCTGGATGGCTCCTGGGCTGCGAGGCTCCGGCTGCGGATCTGAGGAGTAGCATGTTGAGGCGCTATCTAGGGTTGAGGCTGTAGTAAAGACATAACAGGATTTAGTAATAAAATAAAACAAAAAACAAACCAACACTAGGACACAGACACCCGACCTAGTAAACAGAGCAGGGGGTGCTGACTCCTCATTTTCCCACCTATATGAAGTATAATTTACCCTACCACAACTCATTGTCCACAAGCATTCTTTTGTTCAGTCCAAACATGACTCTTTGGGGATCAGAGAGATGGCTCAGTGGTTAAGAGCCTAGCTGTCTTTGCAAAGAAAGATAGCTTAGGGTGTTAAGTCCCAGCACCAACATGGCAGCATATAAGCTGTAACTCTAGTTCCCGGGTATTGCCTAATACACATGGTGTTGCACTCTAAATGCATTGCAGACAAAACACGCATACATGCAAAATAGGGGAAGGCATCAAACTCCTGTGAACTGAGTTGCAGATGCTTCTTGTTTTATACCATGTTTGGGTGCTGGAAGCCAAACCTGGGGTCCCTCTGCCAAGAACAGTGTGCTCTAACTACTGGGCTATGCTCCAGCCTTTTTTTTTTTTGGGGGGGGGGTCTTTTGAGAAGGACTCCCTGTGGGCCCCAGCTAGTTTCAACCTCACAGATTCACCTGTCTCGTACCTCCAGCCTCCCAAGTGCTAGCACTACAAAGCATGCACAAAGCAGCTTGTGCAGGCGTGTGTGGTGCTCTCTGATTCACAGGTCACAGCCGTGGTGCCTACAGGCCCAGCTGGGGACTCTGTTCTCAAACAGACACCAAAAAGATGTTTGTGGCAAGGCAAGACCTGTCTCAAAAACAAAACAGCTCCAAAAAGACTTAGGTTCGCTCCTCCATAGAGATGGACAGCTTTGAGTATCAGACCTGTGCTCAGACCAGCTGTTAGTAGGTTTTTTTTTTTATTACCGTCCCTATGCCTACAAGAGGGGCAAATCACCAGGAACGAAATCCGAAAGCAGCTTACGGTCTTCTTTGGTGTCTTGGAGGGGGTCTGCACGGATGGCTTTGGGGTTGTGTGCAGCTTCCTGAGCTGGCGTTGTGGATTTCTCTTTGGAAGGGAGGGAATAGAATCATCTTCCTCCTCACTGCTAGAGCCGGACACCTCGACTGGGGGTTTGAACTCTTCCTCTTCTTGGTCATTATTATGCTCTATGATCCTGAGTGGTAGAGACAAATCATATTCTCTTATTCAGGGTTCGAGCCTTAATAAGACCACCAGGTAATATGGGGTCTGTTCCACCTCCTGGTCACTTGCTTCTGAGATACTCTGCTAAAGGCATTGTGTGGTTCTTTAAAACCCTCAACAATTTTAAAATGTGTGCATTTTTCCTATTTTACACACAGAGCCTAAATCCAAACCGAGGTCTACCAAAATTCAAGTTAATGCTCTGAAGCACCCGCCTCCTCCATGCCTGGCTGCAGCCATGGGGCTACAGAACGCCAAGGCAGCATTTCTTGTTCCTACACTTGTGCAAGAGGCAGCCCAACTCCAGACGTGCCAGGTAAAGAGTAAGTATCAATGCGCTGGCAGGCCACAAGCACAAGAAGCATTAGGAAAAAGGTGCCAGCCACCCACACGGAGCTTGCTCTGGCTGCCAACGGGTAGTCTTACCGAAGCTGTTCCCTAATCCGATTCAAAGTCAAGAGAGCACTCTTTCTGTGGGCACGATGGGAAGTCCCGGTGGCTTCTTTGTCAGTTTCTAGGTCTTCTGTGTCCCTGCACAGTACCACAGCAAGATTATAGGAAGCAGTTTGGGGCACCAACAATTGACAATAGCACTAGGAAGTCTGGAGGTCTCATTGGCTCCTATTCTTTTTATCCTACCTTGGAAAGAGTTAATAAAATTTGCTAAAAGGTGCATCAGTGCAGCTTAACTCAAACCCAGAGATTAATCTAGTAGAAGCCAGGTACTGGGAATTTCACTTAGAAAACATTGAAAGGTGTATAATTTCTAGTGTATCACATATTTATACAACTCACCTACAAATATTATTTAGTACCCAACTACAAAGTTGTTCTAATTTTCTTATTTTTACTATCTTTAGAGTAGATTCCATTTAAGAAAAACCACCATCTTGATTTAAGATAATGATGGCTCGCTGGGCACGGTGGCACGCCTTAATTCCCAGCACTTGGGAAGCAGAGAAGCAGATCTGTGAGTTCCGGCCAGCTGGGGGGACAGGGAGGAGACCCTGTCTCCAAAAAACAGACACCCCCCTACCCCCAAAACCAAACAAGGGAAAAAAAACCAAAAACCAAAAACCCTCCCCAGGTATTGACACACGGTGCACTTACATACACACATTAAAACAAAAACAAACAAAAAGATCCTGTTCCAAGACTTAGAATGTAGTTTACTAGATCCAGAGGGACTCAGAAATCTTTATTTGGAAAAGAACTGCAGAGCTCCCCGAGTTCGGTTGGAGGAGCACAGCTCTGAGCTGCTCCCGTACAACGCTCCTTTCTCATCACATGAAGGGTCTCAGGCTGCTCTGGAGTGGGCACTGCTCCTGCTTACTTACCTCGTGGTATTTTCTGGTTTCAGAGTCACAGGTAACACTGATGAGCGGCTCCTGCCGCCCCTGAAGGGGCTAAGTGTCCCCTGTCCCTCCAGACTCTCTTCTGTGGTTTTCGCAGTTCTCGAAGCCCCATGGCTCTCAGGTGAAGACTTCTTGTTATCTTCAGCACAAAAGGGTTGAAACTGTTTATTTTTTCCTGGAGCTTTCAAAGCTGAAGACATCTTGATTTCACCCAGCTGAGATCTCTTAGAAGGTGAGGTGGTCTCAGAGAAGGCTGTTTTTCGTTTAGATCTTCTTGGGGAATCCAAGGAATCACACAAAGTCTGCTGGGATAGTTGAGTGTTAGGTGTCCGGGGAAAGCCTAAGCCCAAGAGACATCACAAACATTACACCAAGACAGAAGTTATCCATGCTTTGAATGATCCTACTCTCCTCTTCCAGGCCAAGTGGCTCTAATTATCCCCCTGCCCCCTTTTAAACTTCATGAGTGAATTCTTAGATAAAATAGACTTTTTATTTATTTCTATATCTGGCTGCCAGGTATTGAAACCAGGGCCTGGCACACACTAAGCATATACTCTACCACTGAGCTGCTGCAACTGTAGTCTGAGAAATGTGACACCCCCCCCCCCCCTCGTCTTTTTGAAACAGGGTTTCCCTGTAGCCCCAGCTGGCCTGGAACTCGCGAGATCTGCTTGCCTCTGTCTCCGAGTGCTGGGATTAAAGGCATGTGCCACCACACCATCTGAGACACTGACTTCTAAACCAGATGTTGTGGATACTCACCAATCCAGCACCCAGAAGTGCAGTTATTAACTAAAGGCAATAATCCCAACTCAAGGCATTTGAAGAAATTTATAGTAGTGACAGCACTGAGCGACACCAGGCTCACACACAGCGGGTTTTTTTTTGGTCTTTGGAGACAGGAATCTCCCTGTAGCCCGAGCTATCTTTGAACTCAAGAGATCTGTCTGGCCTCTGCATCCTGAGTACTGGGATTAAAGGCTTTGGGCACCACACCAGACTTTTTTTTTTTTTTTTGAGAGAAGGTCCCCCTGAGCCCCAGCTGTCTGGAGCTCAGTGTATAGAAAGGCTGGCCCGAACTCACACAGATATCTGCCTGCTTCCACCTCCACCACACCCAGCTTTGTTTTTGAAAAACTAAGACTGTATCTGCCAAGAGAGAGAAGAGGGATTTCTGAGGAGAATCATCACATATGGATCTGTCCCACCCTGGCCAGGACTACGACAACCAAAGCCCACAGGCCTTCACAGACATAACCGATCTATTAAAAAGTATATACCAAGTGCTAGAAAGAAACAAAACGTGACTGAGATTCAACCTTGGCACTCCTCATGGGACGCTGTGATCTAACCTCGCACTCCCCACAGGACGCTGGCACTCCTCACAGGACGCTGTGATCTAACCTCGGCACTCCCCCACAGGACGCTCTGATCTAACCTCGGCACTCCCCCACAGGATGCTGTGATCTAACCTCAGCACTCCCCCACAGGACGCTGGCACTCCTCACAGGACGCTGTTATCTAACCTCGGCACTCCCCCACAGGACGCTATGATCTAACCTCGGCACTCCCCCACAGGATGCTGTGATCTAACTTCAGCACTCCCCCACAGGACGCTGGCACTCCTCACAGGACGCTGTGATCTAACCTCGGCACTCCCCCACAGGACGCTCTGATCTAACCTCAGCACTCCCCCACAGGACGCTGTGATCTAACCTCGGCACTCCCCCACAGGACGCTCTGATCTAACCTCAGCACTCCCCCACAGGACGCTATGATCTAACCTCGGCACTCCTCACAGGAGGCTCTGATCTAACCTCGGCACTCCCCCACAGGACGCTCTGATCTAACCTCGGCACTCCTCACAGGACGCTCTGATCTAACCTCGGCACTCCCCCACAGGACGCTCTGATCTAACCTCGGCACTCCTCACAGGACGCTCTGATCTAACCTCAGCACTCCCCCACAGGACGCTCTGATCTAACCTCGGCACTCCTCACAGGACGCTATGATCTAACCTCGGCACTCCCCCACAGGACGCTGTGATCTAACCTCGCACTCCCCCACAGGACACTCTGATCTAACCTCGGCACTCCCCCACAGGACGCTCTGATCTAACCTCAGCACTCCCCCACAGGACGCTCTGATCTAACCTCGGCACTCCTCACAGGACGCTATGATCTAACCTCGGCACTCCCCCACAGGACGCTGTGATCTAACCTCGGCACTCCCCCACAGGACGCTCTGATCTAACCTCGGCACTCCCCCACAGGACGCTCTGATCTAACCTCGGCACTCCCCCACAGGACGCTCTGATCTAACCTCGGCACTCCCCCACAGGACGCTCTGATCTAACCTCGGCACTCCTCACAGGACGCTGTTATCTAACCTCGGCACTCCCCCACAGGACGCTGTGATCTAACCTCGGCACTCCCCCACAGGACGCTTTGATCTAACCTCGGCACTCCTCACAGGACGCTCTGATCTAACCTCGGCACTCCCCCACAGGACGCTGTGATCTAACCTCGGCACTCCTCACAGGACGTTCTGATCTAACCTCAGCACTCCCCCACAGGACGCTCTGATCTAACCTCAGCACTCCCCCACAGGACGCTCTGATCTAATCTCAGCACTCCCCCACAGGACGCTCTGATCTAACCTCGGCACTCCCCCACAGGACGCTGTGATCTAACCTCGGCACTCCTCACAGGACGCTCTGATCTAACCTCGGCACTCCCCCACAGGACGCTGTGATCTAACCTCGGCACTCCCCCACAGGACGCTCTGATCTAACCTCGGCACTCCTCACAGGACGCTCTGATCTAACCTCGGCACTCCTCCACAGGACGCTGTGATCTAACCTCGGCACTCCTCACAGGACGTTCTGATCTAACCTCAGCACTCCCCCACAGGACACTCTGATCTAACCTCGGCACTCCTCACAGGACGCTCTGATCTAACCTCAGCACTCCCCCACAGGACGCTCTGATCTAACCTCGGCACTCCCCCACAGGACGCTGTGATCTAACCTCGGCACTCCCCCACAGGACGCTCTGATCTAACCTCAGCACTCCTCACAGGAGGCTCTGATCTAACCTCGGCACTCCCCCACAGGACGCTCTGATCTAACCTCAGCACTCCCCCACAGGATGCTATGATCTAACCTCGGCACTCCTCACAGGAGGCTCTGATCTAACCTCGGCACTCCCCCACAGGACGCTGTGATCTAACCTCGGCACCCCCCCACAGGACGCTCTGATCTAACCTTGGCACTCCTCACAGGAGGCTCTGATCTAACCTTGGCACCTCTCCACAGGACACTCTGATCCAAGCGGAGACACGACAAGCAGGAGTGCCTACAGCACGAAACAGCTTAAGTATCTTAAAGTGTTGCTAGCTTGAATCAGACACATGGTGTATGAGACAGGTGCAGACAGAACTTGGCGTCATCTACTGTCTGTGTGAGCATCAGTGTGGCTGTATTCACAATCACCCAAAACTATAAACATCTAAATGTCTTTTACCAGGGATAAATAAGCTGGTAAAATGGAGCATTACACACAAAGGAGCAAATTATCGACAAGTATAACAATACAGATGACTCTCAGATGCATAAAGCTGAGAGAAAAAGACTCAGCAAAACCACAACTGATTCCAACCATATGATAACCACAGAGACATCAAGCACATCGCTGGGCACCAGGAGCTGAGGAGGATGGACTGCTTTATTACAGAGGTGCCCAAGTACATTTTGTGGTAAAATGGTTCTACATTTTGATTATAATGTTAGTTACACAAATCTACATACTTGACATCCATGTATGTAGATGCAGATACACTACACAGGCTAGATGTAAGATGCATATAAGAAATAAAATAGTTTCATGTATAGACTGGGTTGGGTCCCCTAGATTTGCAAAAATATAGATATATAAAAATTTTTTGATACAGCGGTCTCCCTTTTTTTTTTTTTTTTTTTTTGTCTTTGTGTCTTTTCGAGACAGGGTCTCCCTGTAGCCCCAGCTGTCCTGGAACTCACATTGTAGACCAGGCTGGCCTTGAACTCACAAAGATCCGCCTGCCTCTGCCTCCCAAGTGCTAGGATTAAAGGCGTGCGCCACCATGCCCAGCTGCAAATGAATATATTTTAAAATCTAAAACAACTCTGATCTTAGTTCAGGTAAGGATATTCAACCTACATGATAAAAATGGAAATTTTATAACATATAAATTATGCCTAAATAAGCCTGACTTTGAAATGTTTTTATATAGGACCAGATCTTGAAAATCTCTGAATATGCTAAAATCATTTTTCGTACCCACATGTCTCATGCACATTAATATAAACAAACCCCATCCTGGCCTCACACCTCAGCTCATTTCCCATCTTTCTGTGAGCCTCCCCCCCAAATCATTTCAAAGCTAGGCCCACCTTCAATCCCAGCGAGATCAAGGCCAGCCTGGTATGAGTTCTAGGACAGCTGGGGCTATAGGGAGACCCTGTCTCAACAAAGAGAGAACCTCCAAACCAAACACAACACTTCACCATGTTCTCTTTTGGTCCTTATAAATCTGCATTGTCTACAGCCCAAAATCACCATAACATTTTCTCAGGTTATTTAAAAATATTTATCTTATGTGTATGAGTGTATTGCTTGCATACTTCTGGAGTTACAGAGTTATTAGCCACCATGTAGGCACTGGGAATTGAACCTGGTTTCTTTACAAGAGCAGTCGGTGCTCTTAACTGCAGAACCATCTCTCTAGCCCCCTCAAGATATTAATTTAATAGTATTTCTGCATTTTCCAAATATTTTATATATTTATACTCAGTTCCTAAAACACATATTGTAGCCAGGCGTGGTGGAGCACGCCTTTAATCCTAGCACTCAGAAGGCAGAGGCAGGTGGATCTTTGTAAGTTCAAGGCCAGCCTGGTCTACAGAGTAAGTTCCAGGACAGCTGGGACTACAGGGAGACCCTGTCTTGAAAAGACAAACAAACAAACAAACAAAAAAACCCCACATATTGTACCAAAGAGCTATTAACAATACAACAACTTATACCTGAAGATCTTGACACACAAAGATTCAAGGATAAGTGACTCTTACAAGGTGTGCATGAGCTCTGTTATTTAATATGTATCCTAGCATAAGTATAAAACTCAAACAAGGGGGGCTGGAGAGATGGCCTGGCGGTTGGGAGCACTGACTGCTCTTGTAGAGGACCCGGGTTCAACCCCAGTGCCCACATGGCGGCTGAGAACCATCTGTATCTCCAATTCCAAGAGAACTCCAGTTCCAGGGGAATCCAGCACCCTCTTCTGACCTCTGTGGCTTTGCACAACATGGGTGCACGAACCTGCATGCAGGCAGTACATTCATTACACATAAAAAAAAAAAAAAAAAAAAAAAAGTCAAACAGGACCCTGTCTCGAAAAGACAAAAAAAAAATATTCAAACAGGATGCATGTTCATATTTAGGTGTGCATTTATATATTTATTTATATATGTATATGCTTTCTCATTGATGAATCCGAAAGTTATAAATGGACTGCCTACTAAAGGTGAGGTAAGAACAGTACAGAAGGGCCTCTAAGGAAAGGAGCAGGTCTCTCTGAGTATACCGACTTTAACTAGTTTTGGCTACAAGATAATGTTTCATATATTTCAAACGGAAATTAAAAAAAGGCTGTAGAGAATTCCCAGCAGGTGAGATCATTTGCTGCAGGAGCCTGAAGAAGAGAGTTCAAATCCTCAGAAAAGAAAAGAAAGCAGCTAAGTTCGATTGTGTGCCTGCAACTTCAACACCGTGGACAGCAGAGAAAGGAGGGTCATTGTGGTTTGCTGGCTACCTGCCAGTTACTGGTTTAGTAAAAGACAATGTCTCAAGGGACTAAAACAGAACAGGACATTTAATGCCCTTGTCTGGCCTTGGTGAGCAAAACTGTACACAAGTGTGTGCATACACCACAGACTCTGGGGAACAGGGGCCTAAAATTAAATAGAATCAAATAAAAGAAACAAACTATACCATCCATAATTGAGTTCAGAAGAAAATTAATGAAAGCATTGACTTGCTTTACTCTAAAGGCATAAAGAACACAAATAAAATGTAAACTTTGCTTGGCTGAGTTTACCATCGGCAGCCACATTGGTAGGGTAAGAGTGACACTGTTTTACATCTATGAGGTACAATATGGGATGGATCTAGTGGTTCAGATTAGAAGTGTTAGTAGACTAAGTATTTATTAGTAGACTAAGTATTAGTAGACTAAGTTTTCACTTGACATTTTTTTTTGAGACAGAATCTTGGTAGTAGTCCCAGCTGGCCTGGCACTCACTATATAACCAACTGGTCTTAAACTTCTAACGGTCCTGCCTTGGACTTTCAATACTGTTAAATGTCTCTCAACTCTTCCACTAAAGATTTAGAAGCAGTGTCATCTTTACAGCAGAGGAGCTACTGAAGCAACAGCTGATTCCAGGCTCCGCATCATTAATCCCAAGGACCATGCAAATCACACAGATCAATGCAGAGCACCTTTTCCTAAGTGAAATAAGCGAGGCAAAGAGAGTGGCACACAATCTCACTGTTACGTGATTATGGGGG
This sequence comes from Rhizomys pruinosus, assembly GCA_009823505.1. NCBI lineage: Eukaryota > Metazoa > Chordata > Mammalia > Rodentia > Spalacidae > Rhizomys > Rhizomys pruinosus. The sequence goes on along the minus strand of VZQC01000081.1, from coordinate 308,108 downwards.
CAGAGGGAGTGAAAATGGAATGTGGGATTGTTGGTCAAAGCACACAATATTTTTGCTATACAAGGGAAGAACATTTGAGATCTATTGCCCAGTAGTAAGTACAGTCAATAATAACACACTTCATATTTCCAAGTAAATTTCAAATACTAAGCGAGGTGAAGGGTATGCTAATGAATGTAATCCCTTCTCATTGTATACATAAGCCAAAACATCACTCACAGCCATAAGTGTCCACAGAGAGCTGAATAACTAAACCTGATGCATATATTCACTGGAATATTGTTTAGTCTTAACAAGAAAGGAAATTGGGCGGCAGAGATGGCCTAGCACTTAAGAGCACTGTCTGCTCTTGCAAAGGACCTGGGTTCAGTTCCCAGCACCCATATGGTGACTAACAACTATCCATAACTCCAGTTCTAGGGACTCTGATGTTCTCTCTTAGCCTTTGTGGACACTGCATGACATGGGCATACATACATACATGCAGGCAAAACACTTATTCTGACAGAAGCTCCAACATGGATGAGCCTTGCGGACCTATGACAATTGGAACACATCAGTCACAGCAGGCATTGGTTCTACTTCTTCCAGGGTTTAGGGAAAGGGGCAGGGCCCACACTGAAGGCTGGAGTGGTTCAGAGGTTAAAAGTACTTGCTGGTCTTACAGAGGACTAGAGTTGAGTTCCTAGCACCCAAATCAGGCAGAGCATAACTGCACATTATTTCCAGCTCTGAGGGATCCACCACCCTGTTCCAGCATCCGCAGGTACCTGTAAACACACCACCACACACACACACACACACACACACACACACACACACACACACACGCACGCACACACTTTTTTCCTTTTTTTATTAAGGCGTGTGCCACCATGCCTGGCTTCCATTCGCTTTCTTTTTTTTTTTAATTTTATTTATTTTCGTATGTGTATGAATGTACTGTCTGCATGTAGGTTGGTGCACCCATGTCGTGCAATGCCGCGGAGGTCAGAAGAGGGTGTCAGATTCCCCTGGAACTGGAGTTAAAGACGGTTCTCAGCCGCCATTTGGGTGCTGGGAATCGAACCCAGGTCCTCTGTAAGAGCAGTCAGCGCTCTTAACCACTAGGCCATCTCTCCAGCCTCCCCGACCCCTTAAAGTTTAAAGATGACCAGTGGTTGCACGGGGACACAAATATCCTCAATGCCTCAATGCCACTCTGAAATGGTAAAATTTATGTTCTGTGTATTTCAACATGTGTCCAATCAACAACTCATCCACTGCCTCACTAACCCAACAGTCACATCAATATTTTGACTGCATTCCTCTACCCCCTGCACTGCACACTGTGACCCACTCCGCACTTACTGCCAAGCTCCAGCCGCTTCCTTGCACTGGGGGGGACAGGGTGAGTAGGAGTTTGGCGAGATTTGGAGGCAGAATGACTTGGTTCAATCCTTTTCATGTCACATCCTGCTGGAGTTGAAGAAGGGTTTTCTCCATGCTTAATCTTGGCCTTCACAGGTTTCTGGCATCCAGGGCTGCCTTCCATCTTCCTCAACTCTGCAAGGACTCCTGGTGACAGTGGTTTGAACATCTTTTCATTCCAAGATAGTTTCACAAACAGTGTCTCCTCGTTCAGATCCGTAGGGATCTCTTCATCTGGAGCTAAAGCCACCACCTGAATTTAGGAAATAGAGATGAACAGGAAAAGATTTAGACAGCACGAGGCAGGAGAGATGGCTCAGCTCCAGCATCCACAATGATTAACAACTGTCACAACTCCAATTCCAGGGGATCCACTGCCCTCTTCTGACCTCCGCAGGCACTGCACAACACGGGTGTGCCCTCACATACATAAAACAGAAAGACTGTGAGAGCTCTGATAAAAACTCTTCTCAGCCCACATCTGTACCTGGAACATCACCTTTGACATATAAAAAGTCACAGTCCTGGGGCTGGAGAGATGGCCTAGTGGTTAAGAGCGCCAACCGCTCTTACAGAGGACCCGGGTTCGATCCCCAGCACCCACATGACGGCCCAGAACCGTCTGAAACTCCAGTTCCAGGAGAACTCCAGTTCCAGGGGAATCCGACACCCTCTTCTGACCTCCACGGCATTGCACGACACAGGTGCACAAACTTGCATGCAGGCAGTACATTCATATACATACAGAAATAAAATTAATAAAAAAACAAATTAAAAAAAAAAGACACAGTCCTTGCACAGCATACTGATAGAGAAACAGCATTTATAACTCATAAATAGACTGAAGCTACCAACAAATTGTGAATTTTTCCTTTGCTCACTCTTTTACAATTTATTTTTGTTATTTTTTACTTATGTGTCTGTCTGTGGAGTGAATGTCACATGTCTACAGGTCCCCTCAAAGGGCAGAAGGCGTCAGACCCCTTGGAGCTGCCTGACTGAGAACTGAACTTAGATGTTCTAGAAGAGCAGTAAGTGGTATTAACCGCTAAGCCACCTCTCTAGCCTTTTCCTTTTAATGTTCATCAGCCTCACCTGTTTTTCTTTTTGGTCTTTTTGAGACAGGGTCTCCCTTTAGTCCCAGCTGGCCTGGAACTTGCTATGTAGACCAGGCTGGCCTTGAACTCCCAGAGATCTGCCTGCCTCTGCTGGGATCAAAGGCATGCACCACCATGCCTGGCTCACCTGTTTTTTGGGTTTTTTGCTTTGTTTTGTTTTAAAAGATAGTGCACCGGGTATGGTGGTGCACACGTTTAATCCTAGCACTCCGGAGGCAGAGGCAGGCGGGATCTTTGTGAGTTCAAGGCCAGCCTGGTCTACAGAGTGAGTTCCAGGACAGCTGGGGCTACAGGGAGACCCTGTCTTGAAAAGACCAAAAAAAAAAAATTAGTGCGTTAAGGAGCACATGCTGGTCTCTAGTTCCCTTTGTAGCTGTGAATGTCCTTGAACTGCTGGTCCTCCTAACCTGACATCCTGAGTGCTGGGATTACAGGCACAGGCCAGCTCGCCTGCTTCATGCAATGCTGGGGCTCAAACCTAGGGCTTCATGCATACTAGGCAAGAACCAAATAGCTACATCCCCAGCCTGGCTTGCCCTCTTAATTTCCATCATTCTTTTTTTTTTTTTTTTTATGTGTATGAATGTACTGTCTGCATGTAGGTTTGTGCACCCGTGTCGTGCAATGCCGCGGAGGTCAGAAGAGGGTCTCGGATTCCCCTGGAACTGGAGTTCTCCTGCAATCAGAGTTACAGACGGTTCTTAGCCGCCATGTGGGTGCTGGGGATCGAACCCGGGTCCTCTGCAAGAGCAGTCAGTGCTCTTAACCGCTAGGCTATCTCTCCAGCCCATTAATTTCCATCATTCTACCTACTTCAAGTATATATTATCTTGCTCCTAGATCATGTCCACATTTCCTCTAGCTGATATTGATAGTCTTGCTTTTCTTTCTAGTCTGTTCACCTATGCCAGTCTTAAACCAAAACTCTTAAGACCCTCCCCTACTCAGCAGTTAACAGTGGCCCCAACCTGCTTCAAGATCTGATCCCACCTTACCTCCATTCTGCGAATAGCCTTGCATCACTTGCAGAGCCTGCCCTGAAAAGTCCTGCTTAGTGTAGACAGCTCACCTTTCCTAAACCTCTTCTCTGCCCATCCAAATCCACCTCTGTCCTGCCTCAACTTTTTTTTTGAGACTAGCCTCCAAACTCACAAAGATCTACTGGCCTCTCCCACCAGATTAAAGATATGTGACATCTACCTTTCCCTCCTTCACCCATTTAACCCAGAAACTATTATAGACACACCAGACCAAAGTCTCTCTGGGCGACCATTAAACCAACCACCCATCCACCCACCCTGAGGCCATGCTTCACAGACCAGTCTAATCCTATGTTAGGAACATGAGACAGCTCAGAAAGAAGCTGTAGCCTTTAAATCACTGTCCACTTCACCCTACAAGCCAGCAGTTCATTAGACCCTAATCACAAAAATCCTGTAACCCAAATTTGCCTATGGCAAGTAACACTCTTTGTGCTGAGTTATTCAAGGTGAAGTCCTCATTCTACAAAGCATACTTGACCTCACAGTGCTTTCTGTTCACCATCACTGTAGCTAAATGTAACGTGCCACTGAGAACACAGGTTAATTCCTTCTGGCCCCTCTGCTAATAACTGAAATGTCATTTCCTCCAGGAGGCTAATATATGTGCTCTGTGCTCTCAATATTTGTCAAGATGAGGCAAGCAGGCAAACAGTGAAAATAAGGAAAAATTCAAACCAGAGCCAGTAATATTTCTGAGGTCAGGAGGTAAAAGAAGCTTCACATAGAAGCTGAGATCCAGGCACCTACCTGTGCAGGGCCAATGATGGCCTCAATACAAATGTTGTTATCGCAGCCAGGGTAGTCATACCAGAATATCTCCTGGGCAGCAGGCTTCCGGCCCAACAAATGCCGTTTAGAGATAGGGACTTCAGAGAATCGGACAAACCACTGTACTTCAGCACAGTTCTTGAAGTGACGCTTAGACTCTAGGACAATCAGGAAGAAAGGGGAAGATTAAAATACGGAAGAAAAAAAAAGCATGCATGGACACTCCTGTGAGTGGCTCCCACGTGCACAATACGTGTTACATTTAATCCCCACCAGGACTCTCAGAGGCAGTAAGTATGACACCTACCCCCCTTTATCGGCAAAGAAATCAAGTGTTAGGGACCTTATAATCTGTCAATGATCAAAGGACCAACCAGCAGTAAACTGACTCCACCTCACAACTGTGGCCTTCATGGGTCACTCCTTTAAGTGTTATCAGTGCCCAGACAATTGAAGGGGGATTGGAGTACTCCAACCACAGGCACTTAAAAATATCTTCAGGAATAAAAATCTTACAAATAGTGATTATAACAAGGCATCATTTAAGTGAGGTGGCTTACATCTTAACTGTAGCACTGGGGGAGGTGAAGGCAGGAGGAATTCAAGGTTGTTCTTGGGCTACACAGAGACTGCCTCAAAACAAAACAAAAGTCCCAGGCAGAGACGAGGGTTAGCAGGGAAAGGCAGCGTCCGCCAGTCGTCCAAGGAGTTTGAAGCCCTGAACCCACATGGTGGAAAGACAGAATAGAATCCCCTCCAAAATCTATCCCAATTTCCATGCGCTTCCTCCACTTGACTCTAGGGAGAGATGGTTTGGGGAGACAATTCCCCTTCTGCTTCTTTCTTGATCCTTCCTCTGGATCTGCCCCATCCCCACCTTCCTGTGTGCTTTTGTTTGGTAAGAGCTCAAAGCTCAGCACATTAGATGTACCAGTGCGGGGACTTGTAAGCTCTAGACGGTCTTGCTCACAAGCTGTGAATTCAGAATTATAGGTCTGTTCCATGAGGCACACAATTCTTTCCAGCCACACATCTCTAGGAGTAAGCTACCTAGCATGCTTTTGTTTTCCTGCCTCTACATGAGCAGACACACCTTCCTAATACAATCTGCCCCCACCCCCTCCTCCTCCTCCTCCTCCCTCCTTCCTCCTCCTCCTCCTCCCTCCTCCTCCTCCTCCTTCCTCCTCCTCCTCCTTCCTCCTTCTCCTCCTCCTTCCTCCTCCTCCTCCTCCTCCCTCCTGCCTCTCCTCCCTCCCTCCTCCTCCCTCCTCCTGTAATATTGTGAGAGCACGGTCAACCTTTTAGTACCAGGGCTTCTCATGGGAGCTTGCTCGGAGACTAGGCTGCCTAGTAACTCAACACGAGATCCGCCTACGGTTACTCTCCCGAGTGCTGGGGATTAAGGCGCCGAGAGCCCGGCTTCCACCCCCTTCTTGTTAAAGAAATTCAGCTCACAGAATTTCTCATCTAAACTTCCGGTTGTTGGCCAACATTTAAAATGTAAGCCTGTTGACGACAATCACCGATCTCAAACCTCATCCCCGCAGCTCCTGGACATTCCTCGACCCATTCCCCAAGAGATCGGAAAATCTACATTTTTGAGCCCCTCTGTTTTAGCCCAACACTGCTCTGGAGGACAAATAGGCTCAAGTGTGGCCCATCGTCAGCCCAGGGTGCGTCCGTTTCTATGAACAAAGGACTCAGGCAGCCCACCCCCACCCCCAAAACTTTCATTTCATCCCGAACTCACCATCTTCAAATAACTTGATCAGTTTAGCAACATAGGGCATTCCATCATAATCCCCTTCAATTAACACAAACTGTCCAACCCTGATGTGAATCTCAGTGGAAGCAGCTTTGGTTTTCAGGCGTATTTCTCTAGAAAGGAACAAAGAATCTCAACCATAATCTCGAGGTAGGAAAGGCTCTTTCTTTAGAACTTTACACAGGAGACTTGTCTTGACTTGGAACTTCCCCCAGTGATTTGTCTGTTCTCTAATGATCTTACTGAATTTTGAGCATTCTAAGTCTTAACGCTGCACCACTACTCCAGCAAATTTGTGCTACAACTGGTAACAATGGCCAGAAGCCTGAAGAATTAAAATGCCAACACCAAAAAATTATCTTAAATTTCCTGGTCTATTACTATTCCCTGTGGCATTGTTTAATATATACATATACCAATATATATATATATATATATATGTTTTTTTTCTTTTTTTTTTTTTTTTTGGGTCTTTTCGAGACAAGGTTCCCTGTAGCCCCAACTGGCCTGGAACTCACAAAGATCCGCCTGTCTCTGCCTCCGAGTGCTAGGATTAAAGGCGCGCACAGACGCCCGGCAATATATTATTTCTTTTATAACCACTTCTAAATATTCTTGCTCCCCCCATGTTTGTTAAGGGGTTGTTTTTGTTTCCTTTCCTAGCTGCTTTTTGTGACTCATTTACTCAAATGACAGTGAACAAGGCCAGCTAAGGTACTGTTCACTTGAACAGGTGCTGTTATATAGAAAGGAAACTCTATGACAATTTAGATAGTGATTTTCTTTTTTTTTTTTTTTTTTTTTTAAAATTTATTTATTTCTGTATGTGTATGAATGTACTGTCTGCATGCAAGTCTGTGCGCCCGTGTCATGCAATGCCACGGAGGTCAGAAGAGGGTCTCGTATTGCCCTGGAACTGGAGTTCTCCTGGAATTGGAGTTTCAGACGATTCTCGGTCACCATGTGGGTGCTGGGGATCATACCCAGGGTCTTCTGTAAGAGCGGTCGGTGCTCTTAACCGCTAGGCCATCTCTCCAGCCCTAGATAGTGATTTTTCATTCTTCATGGTTCTTTCCATTGAATTCTTTTTTTTATTTATTTATTTTCAGATGTGTATGAATGTACTGTCTGCATGTAGGTTTGTGCACCCGTGTTGTGCAATGCCACGGAGGTCAGAAGAGGGTGTCGGATTCCCCCGGAACTGGAATTAAAGACAGTTCTCAGTAGCCATGTGGGTGCTGGGGATGGAACCCGGGTCCTCTGCAAGAGCAGTCAACGCTCTTAACTGCTAGGCCATCTCTCCAGCCCCCCATTGAATTCTTACAGTCTACTTACAGTTTTCAGACTGCAGTGAGTACACTGCATGATAAAGTATTAATACCTATTAAAAGCATTTCTTACATCTTGAAATTTTTCTAATGTTTGAGGATTTCACTGGAGATGTTTTTATACTGAACCCTTTTGACTTTCCAGTCCTGTGACTTTTTACTTTTAGTAGAGAGTCAGAGACTCTCCAGAGTGGAGAATTACGAAGTTCACTGACCATGCACTGTGTTGAGAGCCCTGTCACACCACAGTGCCAGTACCTTCCAGAAACATGGTCTTCAACAGCATTCCAGAACAGGAGGGAGAAGAAAACTTGTTTCTTCTCTTCTACTAAGACACCAGGCAGCTTAAAACCTTGGTGCTTTCTTTCTTAATGTTTCCAAATTTCAATACTTTATATTATTTGAACACCTGGGTAGAATACTTGTTTTGTACTAAACCTTTTTGTTTACATATAAAACTGACCTTCTGTTACCGAGCAGGCATATCTCTTTAAGATAGTTTAATTTTTTTGTTTTTGTTTTTTCGGGGACAGGGTCTCCCTGTAGCTCTAGCTGTCCTGGAACTCACTCCGTAAACCAGGCTGGCCTTGAACTCACAAAGATCTGCCTGCCTCTGCCTCCCAAGTGCTAGGATTAAAGGCGTGCGCCACCAGCCCGGCAGGCTATACCATTTAAAGCTGACACCAGAGACCTAGTAGGGACGTATTAACTGTATTGAACATTTTTCTTTTGCTTTTGACCCTATGTATAGTTATGATGCCAGATTAGATTTATAGCAGCTTCAAGTTGTATTAAATGATATTTTGCTTCATGTAATACTGTTTATAAAAGCCCAGCATGAGGGACTGGGGGGGTTCTCTTGCCATTTTGTCATCATGGGTAGGGGACACAGAATTCATGCCAGGTCTCCAGGTGCCCATGTTGGGAAAGGAGAATCGATACTCATCATGTAGCAGATGCTGTCTCCACTTTGTAGGCAAGCCTCATCAACTCTCTAGTCACCTTGAAATTAAGATGAGAGAGTCTGCTCATTGCTTTGCCTAGTAATCAGGGAACCAGGAACCCCCCTCCCGAAAATGGTTCAAAACTGTCAAAGGCCGGGCATTGGCTCACGCCTCTAATCCCACCCACTCAAGAGGTAGAGGCAGGTGGATCTCTGTGAGTTCCAGGCCAGCCTGGTCTATATAGTGAGTTCCAGGACAGCTGAGGCTCAGGGAGACCCTGTCTAACAGACCCCCTCAAACAACAAACAACAACAACAACAACAACAACAACAACAACATCAACAACAATCTACAAAACCATCAAGGGCTGGAGCTGGGGATGGGAGTTGGCTCCGGAATAAAGCACTCGCCATGGAAGCATCAGGACTGGAGTTCAGATCCGCAGTCATGGAAGCCAGAAGTTCCCAGAGACAAGCACTAGCCTACTGCTGACAGTCACACCCTACCTCAGGCCTGATGGAACGCCACTGCTGCAACACTGCAGACAGTGGGCTCCTCCTGCCAGGATGTCTCTCTGCTATGCTCGCACCTGGTAACCAGCTAGACATTCAGTCGTGTTTGTGTGTGTGTGTGTGTGTGTGTGTGTGTGTGTGTGTCCCGCTAGACAGACATTCAGTCGTGTGTGTGTGTGTGTGTGTGTGTGTGTGTGTGTGTGTGTGTGTCCCGCCCCAGCTGGAACTCTGGGAAAGGTCCCCAGACACCTCAATCCACATCTCACACCTGTGTGTGCACACCTTCATCTTCTACCACATATGCTTCAACACCATGGTCTGGCTCTGGTCTTTTACCTAAACTTTACTCTTCCTCTGTCCTTCTGAACCTAACACGCGGCACCCAGGTATAAAAGCCAGGCAGGTGCAGCAGCGGCCCGAGAGCTGCCTGGGAAGCAAACACAAGGTTTCTGGGGCAAGCTTGCTAACTAGACTACGCTCTGGAGGGCTCTGGGTTAGGCCAGAGACCCTGCCTCAGTAAACAAAGTACAGGCCTCCACGTCTATACACATCCAATCACCCAAACACATAAATACACGTTACACACATGAAAACCACACACACATACAGATACAAAAAATACCGTTAAGCTGGGAAGGAAACCTCACCAACATCTTTCAGTTTTATATTTCAAAGAACCACCTTAAGTAGAGATGACATCACTATCTCGGTACCATCTTCTTGAATCACACAAAAACCCTCCTTACAAACAATTCCTATCTACTGTCCCCCAGGCCTTAAGCTGTAATGAGCAAAGCAGTCTAGACATAAGTTTAACCTGAGAAGCTCCGTTTCTGGTCCAAGCAAATGCTTTGTCACTTACTTGTAGATCTGGTGGTTCTGTTTGTGATCCAGCAATGGCCTGCCAACCCACGAATAGGTCTGTCTGGTCCTCTGCCTTGTCAGGTAAGATGCCATGCCCTGGTGGAATGTAAGGCACAGTCAGCTCCTGTCTTCATGGAGTTCAGCCTTTCCCACCCCCACCTCACTGCCATACATTTTAACTTTGATAACATGTTTTTTGGCGGAGGAAGGGTAATTAGGGTCATGTATACGTATCATGTGCTATTATTTCTTTCACACAGGGAAACTGAAGGCTTAACATGCAATAAATTATAGATGTGCTCAAGTACTTACTAGTAACAAAACACAATAGGCACGGAACATACTTCAAAGCGAAGTGGCTTCAAATTCAGAAGGGGAACATAGGGCTGGAGATGGCTCAGGGGTTAAGAGCACTGGGTGCTCTTGCAGAGGACCCAGGTCTGGTTCCCAGCACTCACATGGCACTAACACATCTCTAACTCCAGTTCTAGGGAATCTGACACCCACTTCTGGCCCTCACAGTCACTACATAGATGTGGTATAGACATATACTGCAAATATTCATATCTATAAAATAAAACCTAGGGGGCTGGAGAGATGGCCTAGCGGTTAAGAGCGCCGACCGCTCTTACAGAGGACCCGGGTTCGATCCCCAGCACCCACATGGCGGCTGAGGACCGTCTGAAACTCCATCTCCAGGAGAACTCCAGTTCCAGGGGAATCCGAGACCCTCTTCTGACCTCCGCGGCATTGCACGACACGGGTGCACAGACTTGCATGCAGACAGTACATTCATACACATATAGAAATAAATAAAAATTAATAAAAAAAATTAAAAAAATAAAAATAAAAATAAAACCTAAAGAAGGGTGTGTGTGGTTTGTGTGTGTACATGAAAGCAGTAAAGGATAACTAATAGCTCAAGGAGCTGAGGAGAAATACTGGAAGTTAAAGGACCAGATCTTGTTAAGATTCCCAAGTTGAATACTGAATAATCAAGTCATTGATAAGATGGACTGGATGAGGGAGAATAGAGGCAAAATGTACATGCAGCATGTGAGGGAATAGCAATGGGTTTTATCAAGTGTATTATTTTATTTACACCAGAAAGAATGACCAGGGATGGGAACATAGTGCCGTTGGTAAAGTGCTCTCTCTTGTAGGTATGAGGACCCAAGTTTGATTCCCACAACATGGTGGAGTGGCATGGTCTTTTAATCCCAGAACTGGGGAGAGAGAGACATGTAGGTCCCTGGGGCTCACAGGCCAGCCAGGTCTACCATACATATGCACATATACACACACCCTATGATCCAGCAATTCACATACCCACTGAAAATACACATTTTATCCAAAGATATGAACCAAAATGCTCATATCAGTAGTACAAGGCAAAGAAATTAACCCAACTGGCCGGGCGTGGTGGCTCACGCCTTTAATCCTAGCACTTGGGAGGCAGAGGCAGGCGGATCCTTGTGAGTTCAAGGCCAGCCTGGTCTACAGAGTGAGTTCCAGGACAGCTGGGGCTATAGGGAGACCCTGTCTCGAAAAGACAAAAAAAAAAAAAAGAAAAAAGAAAAAAAAAAAAAAAAAAAAGAAATTAACCCAACTCATTTGGCACTAAACTGTTCCCCTAAGATCATGTGATCAAGCCATGGCTGGCTCACAGGCTAACCTCTTCAATGGATAAATTCAAGGACAGGCTCATAACTTGAGGGGCTATTTGGAGAATGATTAAAAACTTATGTCTTTTAAGAATGAGAAGGTGCACAAACCTACATGCAGACAGTACATTCATACACATACAAGAAAAAATAAAAATTGAAAAAAAATTAAGGTGACAACACACTGATCTTACCCAGGATAACACAGCCCTACCTAAGCCTGAGCTGCCCAATGCCAGTGACTGTGCTCTTTAAATTATTTACCTTACAATACAATGTGTGAAACCGGACAGTGTTATGTTATATCTGAGAGCTTGCTTCAGAAGCTTGGGCTTCCTAACCACTGACAGGTCCATGGGCCTCAATTGCCTTAGAAAATGGAGATAATAGGGCCGGAGAGATAGCTTAGCGGTTAAGAGTGCCGACCGCTTTTGCAGAGGACCCAGGTTCGATCCCCAGCACCCAATGGCGGCTGAGACACCGTCTGTACTCCAATTCCAGGAGAACTCCAGTTCCAGGGGAATCCGAGACCCTCTTCTGACCTCCGCGGCATTGCGACACACGGGTGCAAGACCTGATGCAGACAGTAGTTCATACACATACAGAAATAAATAAAATATTAAAAA